>JAODUH010003428.1:0-11362 GCA_027564835.1 Typhlichthys subterraneus
TCATTGTTGTCACATGAAAAGATATGCTGACATATTTGCAAATATGTGAGGGGTGTACTCACTTTTGTGAGATACTGTATATGGAGTGTGATGTCATGCTTTACTCAGGAAACAATTAGGCCTACTCCATATTTTTTTTTAAGTTGTTTGCTGCTATATTGTTAAAAATATGGCTTGTTAAATGTGTTTAATTACAGACCAGTCTCCAGATACTTTTCCCTACATCATGGCTGCTACAACGGTTTTGTCAAGATATTTAAAGCACTGCTAGTTTTCTTGCTAATGAGGTGTGATAATGGATCACTGTAATTATGTGATACACTGACACACACCATTGTATTACATTTGTAGCGTAACCATAGAAATTAAGTCCTGCAACCTTCTAAACAAATGGGAGAAAGTTACCTGCATTCCAGAGCATAAAATGTATGGTCCGTGGAGGCGGAGTGTGTGTCTGCAATTAGACTACATGGAAGTGATCAGAAGCAGTCACCCACTTGTTAATGTATGGAAATAGTTTCCCCACATGCACGTACTGTAGCAGGTGTTTCTCTGGTATAGGTATATAGCACCTCTCTGGTATAGAAGCGCTGAGCAGATGAGGAAATGAGTAATCTGTGAAGTTGCTTGCTTGTGCCCAGCAGTGTGCATATATAATCTTAAATCAAGTTATGTAATGCTATATTATACTGTCAAATTAAATGTAAATATTATACCTCTGAATTAGTTCTTTAGAGGTTTGTGGACTCAAAACGTTAGAAAACCACTACCATCTGCTAATATGGGGAGAGTTAACTGTGTTTGAAAACATTTAGTGGTGTAGATGGTAGACCAATCATACACAATTTAACTATAGCTGACTAACATAACATTTATAATTTACTTTAAATTAGGTTCAGTTGCTTTCTAATAAGACATGTAAGCAATACTTAGATGATGTGTGATGTTTTCAGTATATCTTTTAGAACATCCTTGTCCCAATTTCTGTCTGCAAAGGACCTGAAAACACATTTCAGTGCCTCAAGGTCATGTTGCATCTGTTCCATCTGAACAATAATGGGTCGGTTCAGCTGTTTAATGTCCTACTTTACCAATGAGTGTTTGAAGACTTTTATCGTCACGGTTTGTTGTTGTATGAGCAAAGGATGTCTCTCACCATATAGATTAACCTTTCCCACACACCACCATGTTTAGAGACTTTTGTTTGCCACCAAAATGCCACTGAACCCTGTTCTGGTGTTTTGGATTATATATTGGACCCATGCTGAAAAGTGCCAACTAGGCTGGTTCAATTATCCGATTTAAAAGAGAAGCATGCAAATGTGCATCTTGTATTAATGAGCTATTAGCAAAATCGCAAACCTCCATAGAAGTATTCTTTCCTTCTAGTGAAGTGATGAAGTGTAATGTGGACATATTTAGGGAGCGGGTAGAATGGTGTGAGCCTATGAGAGCTGTAAGAGAGGGCGGTGTTCCAGCCAGATGCATGCACTCTTGTGAGTTCAATGCACAGTAAAACACAGTGATTCCTAACCTGGTAGGTGTCAACAGCCCATCATGTTAAATATATGCACATGGGACAAGAGAGATGACAATCAAGCCAGCAAGGCATCACCCACCCATCTATTAAGTCAGTTTGATGTATCTTGAGGTAATATGTGGGTGGTGGTAGTCTTAGATGATAATTTGGCTGAAAGGATCAGGCCTGGAAGGGAACAGTACCTAAAACAGACTGAATATACAGACTCAGAAGCACAATAAGACAGTTCCTCAACAATAGAAACTACAGTATATTGAACATCTGTAGCTGTATAGTGTTAATCATGACTCAGCATATGTTGTGAAAGCCTTATCATTTGCATTTTTGATTGTGGTGTCTAGATCCAAACCAAAATGGTTGATTGATCAGACAGGAATATAACATTCAGTAAATACAACGAATACCAGTGTAAAAGCAGAATATACTGTTTGATTTCAAAGTGATTAGGCTACTAATCACGTTGTTGGAAAGTTGTTTTTGGAAAGTAGTTTTAAGCTTTTGCACTTATGTTATAAAACATTGTTACATGAAGTGAATATATGAAATGTAATGTCTGGATTTTAAATTAAATAGTAACTATGGTGCCAACAACTTTCTTTCACAATGAAGGTCACCAGCTGATGTGCTTTCTTATGGCAATGCAGCAAGTGAGAAATATCTAATACAGGGAAATGTGAACCGGCTGTCCGTGTGTTAATCGATGAGCAACAGCAATTACAGCCCCAAGCTGTCAGAAGAACTGTAGTTCTGAATAATATAGGCTGGTTTCCCACATCACCCTCCATCATGCAGTTTGTCATGTGGCCTTGAAACACAGGGTGAATCATACAGGCTGATTCAGAGTAGGATTTAGGATATTTAGTAGCCTGCCTGATATAGACAGGTCACAGGTGTACTACAAACAGTAAGTGTAAATATGTAATTCAGTGTGTACAGTTAGTCTATGTGCAATAAAATATTAAATCAAAGTAAATATTTGCCCTATTAAAAGTGAAAATCGATTTTGCAATTCACAATGATGTTCAGGAGTCAATCATTTTTGGTCGCTCTATTTAATGATCCAAATAAGGTTTATTTTTTATGTTTTGCATTCTCCACTAATATAAATTGTATCTCTCAACTCACTCAGTGTACACGATTAATTGGTTGTAGTCATTGGCCGACAAAAGATAATTCTAACACAGAAAAAGTTATGTTTTTCAGAAACACTAGAAGTCCTCCCATATCTCCTTCCTGATACCATACAGCAGCTTGTGCAATGTTTGTATGGATCATTTTATTTCAAGCATGTGGACTGGGGCTTAAATGTGAGGGTCTGGAGACATTGCAACCAAGGACTGTAGCATCTAAAAAATTTAGTGTTGTCACCACATAGGCCTAAAATAGATTCAAAAACTAGACTGCTATACGGATTGCACAACGATTTATAATATAGGATACGTTTACGTTTACGTTTAGGGGGCCCAGGTCCCTGTCATAGAACTATATAATAACCTCAATTTCTCTCTGCATTGTGCGCAGTAGCCTATCACACATGCTGTGGTAGATGTATCTTACAGAGTCCAACCGAGCAGTAGCTCTAGTACCGCCACCAATGTGTGGTCAACAGAGTGTGTTATGTCTCCCTCTCTTTAAGAGGTAACAATATATCTAGAAACCGAGAACCGGACAGCTGTGCTGTGCCACGAGTCCACGACAACAATAGTGACAGAAACCTGAATGCCACTACCATGACGCACCAGAAAAATAGCACTTGATTTAGCGGGAGTTTTCCTCAGAGCTCAATCTGTTCAACGAAACACCTATAGTCAAAGTAATCTTTCGAGTCTGGTGACAGGCCTTCAATTCCGCTACTTTGAACTGGCGTTCTGCGTTTCGTGTAACGGTGACGTACATAGCTACGTGACGTCATTGTTACAGTATTGGTCTGCACGCCGCGTCTCCCCAAATGAGAGCGGTTTTGTGACACTCATCCGCGGAATTCCAAATTGGGTTGCTGCTTATGCTCATGAAAAGAGAAGTATGTATCAGGCTGTCTGGAGGACGATAGAATGTAGCAAAAGTTGCGCACCGTTGCTAAAAGATAACTTAGTAGGAAAATGCCTGGTCAACTTTTTCTGGCTGGTTAACGTGTTGATAGGAGTTATTGCTTCCACTATTTCTTTGTGATCGGCACCTTTTTATTTATTTTCTATTCTCCAAACTTGTTCACAAGAGGACAACATAGGCTAAACCAAGCAAACCGCTTTGGTGTTTCCTAACACGTTTTTGGGAGCGTAAAACGGGACGATAAAAAGACTACACGTGATGGGATTGTACATTGTAGGAATGGAATGTGATTGCTGAGGAGAGACAGCAGGTGAAAATGACGGTCGGTAATCGGTTGGCGGTGAACTCTTCTCCGGCGGTTGCCGCTAATGCCGAGGGAGAGGAGATCGAGGTTTTGCAGAGCACCGATGCCCTTCCTGTGCCACCGGAGGACGTGAGTCAATATATAGGACCCTTTATCCGCCAACTCCCGTGCTTGGCCATGTTTAATTTAGCGTGTCATCAGTGCCTATATCATAACAAATATCAGGGTATATCGGGGGATTGTCAATCCCCTATATTTTTGGATATACTGTAAGAAGGCTTTTATACGCGTTTCTTTATACATGTCTTATTGGGCACCATCATGTAAAATGCATCGACTCTGATCGATTCCCACGTGTCTGATATTGTTTACTTTACATAATTATCTTCCTCTGGCTTACACATCTTTCATGCTCTCTTCTAATCCCCTCTCTCAGCAATGGAAGTCGATCTTTGACAAGGTATGCAGGCTACTATGTTCTTATTTTGCATGAACACCATGAGCAGTGTCCTGTTGCAGGGTATGGGCCTATACGCGGTGGGGGAATGTTATAGTGTTGTTCAAAGCAAACTCATGGTAACAACCTTTTTTGCTGCTTGAAATAAACTGTATTTTACTATTCTAGAATGGTCTTTGTACTGAATAATCCGTCCATCCATCCATTATCTTGACAGCTTCTCCAGCAGATCACAGTGGTACTGAATAATGTGAAGACTAATATTATAATGGTAATAATTATAATAAGCTAATATCAAGTGGATCAGTTCTATGTCCAGGTCTGGCAGTAACCGTTGCATAACAGTTAACTTAGATGTGTGTCTGCTGAGCCTTGCAGCCATGCAGCAGGTTGAGTGACACACCCGCTGCCTGACACTGACATGTTCTAATGCAATTAGAGTCACATATAATCCTGCATGCCTCATTACTGTATCATGGAGTGCACACACGCACACACACACAAACACTGGCAGGGCAAACACAGGGTCATCAAGCTAGCACTAACAGCAGGTTGGCCTGACAGACGGCAAGCAGACTCCCCCCCTCCTGTTCCAACACACACACACACACACACACACAGCCACCCTTCTCTATGACGGCAACGGCACCTGCCTGCTCTGGGGCCCCATACTTTCTCTTGGGGGGACTGTGTGTGTGCACGCATGCATTAGAGTTGAGCTCATGGCAGGCTCACTCTTTTATGGGGGACCAATGTCCCATGGGATTAGGGGCAAGCCAGTGTGTGTGTGTGTGTGTTTGTGTGTAAAGTGGATTGTGGGTACAGGCTTTAGGTAGTTACTCTATTCGCTGTCTTTTTGTGAGCTTTGAGCGTCTTCTACGGGATTTCAAATGGAAGAAACCGGTTGGTATTCTGTCCAAATGGTGAGGTCAATGTCCGGTCTGGCAGCTACAAATATCCTTTCACTCCTATTTGCTGACCCCCCACATCCCCTTCATAATGACCTGCACCATTTGTCCATAGGGCTGATCCCAGTGACCCCTGACAGCCTCTGCCTCTGACTCCAGAGAGAGGAATGATGGACCAGTCTGGGATTATTGTGACAGTGGTGATAAAGGAACAAGTCGTCCAATCAGAGATTCTGAGTAGATGTTGCCTATTAGTTGAATATGACAAAGATAAAAACCTGCCTTGTTAGTCCTCTTGGATGAGTAAATATTTTCTCTGTAAGGATTACCAAATCAAACACTAAAATACAGCTGTAGGAACAGCAACCTCTACAAGGTCATCCCACATTATTGTGTGCTTTGAGAGTTGAGTTTGGCTAATCTTTCAAAAACAAATATCCACATCAGACCATATTCAGTTTATTTGAAGATTGAATTGAGTTCCGCCTCATTTGCTCTCCACACAGATGTGATTGGTCAATACTACTCATATATAAACTTTATAGTATATTATTAGTCTATTATTAGTCTGAGTAGTATAGTTTATAGTATATTATTAGTCTGAGTAGTATTGACCAATCATTATAGTATAAACAGAGATTAGGACGCATCCGCTACCAGTATCTTATGTTGCTGTTTACAGATTCTGTATTCAGATGCAGAAATCTGTTTGGAGATTATTCAGAAGGTAAATCAAAATGAACAACAATTTTACACTAAGTTAATGTTGAGGCAAGGGATATGCATGCAGTTATTACATGTCTTTTTAAAATGTATTAATTCCATATTTTTATTCCATGTATCACCACTGGCAATGCCACTTTGTGGCCTGGACACTATAGGCCACAAAGTGGCGCTCTGTCTGTCATCAGGTGTTTTTGCAGAAGATCAACTTCGCCCTCTCTTGTCCTTTAATATTCACGTTCAGCCCACTGCTTCCTTCTGGTCTCCTGAGGAGACTTGTGTACAAGACCTCTCCCTGATATTATGTCCACAGGAGCAGTAGGGATCACATTGTGCTTCAGAACGCGGCGCTGGGTTGTAATAAAAGTTCCGCTGCTTTGCTAACATCTCTGCTCTGTTCCTCTGTCCCGTCCCCAGAGAAGATCCTGTTGCAATGGAAGTGTTTCTCTTCCATTTCTATGAGTCTAAAATAAAAGAATAAACGCCCAAATGCTTCCATTCATACTCCCTGTTGCGGTAATGACCCGGGAAGGGTCAACATAGGAGCTGTCAGTAGTATAGCAACTGGAACATTCCCCCTCTCATGCATACACAAATGTACACACGCCACACACACACTACCGGTAATGCTAATTTTGGAGTGTATACAAAATACACTTTTTTCCTGCTCCTGTGAACAGTGGAGACTTATACTGAAATGAATGTGCCAAGATGAATAAGACATTTCACCCAGGCTTTTTTATGGTCATAATAAGAAATTATTTTGACAGGCTTATGTTTCCTGCTGCTGAGGTGGCACACAGAGTGATTGTTCCCACTGTTGCTTGTGAATGTACAGCACAGATACAAACCATATTTATTTCAAGGTGTTGTTGGCCCAGTAATGTTGGAGTGCACTTACTTTGCACCAGGGGTGCAAAGTCCTGAAGCCTGGATTCTGTAGAACATAGAGCTTGTATTTTGTACCTGTAATTTTACAGGGTTCTTATCTTTTAAGAATTATATGATTACATTAAACTGGATTGCATTGTTAAATGCTAGTGTGTCATTCTTGACACTCACATTTACAGAGGGGGTCACTTGCAGGCATATATGTGCATGTGATATTATACAAACTGCCAGTAACTATTCCAGCCTGTGTTGTTTCTGTCTGTGGAGAGATTCTTCACACCAGCATTCATTTGCTTTCTCTGTGGCACACAAAAGTCTATAAACAGTGGCTAAGTACATTTTCTTACAAAAACAACAACACTTACCTTTTGTTGTTGTAAGAAAAATCCTGGGCCCTATTTCAGTAAGTAGGTTAACCAACACTGAAACTAACCCTGAACTCTGGGTTGGCCAACTCTGAGATGGAAAACTCAGTTTTCAGTTTCAGAACAGCTGGTATGAGTTTGTTTAGTCAACTCGGAGTATGTTTACTCTGAGTTAAGCGCGTGCATGACAACTATACAAAGCCATTATCAATGGAGCTCAGATACTACGCTGCAATATGGCGACCGCAAAGAAAAAAATAAGTCTGAACATGCTTAATAGCAGAAAATGTTCATGCTGTTTTCAGCCTGTGGAAAGTTACTTAGGAAAAGTATACATTGGAGTAAGCAAACATCTCTATTTCTAAAGCAAGTCTAGCCATTAGGTTTTTGTGTCTTAGTTTGTTGGTGTTGGATGATGGGAACAGAGGATATAAGCCTAATTATTTTATACTGAGCGAATACTCAGTGAGATGTCAAATAATACAAACTACAGTAGGCATATAAGACTATAAGATTTTAGCCAACCATGATCAATAATAACTAGCCTATTGTTAGTTTTTTATAGCCTACTTCTTGTTAAGAATATCCTATGATAAAATTACATTCTATCAAACTACAGTGATGTCCCTGGCGTCATCACTTTTTTCAGAAAAAGTTATTAAACATTCAGTAGCTTTTTTTTATATACTATTCCTTCTTTAATGGACAGATAAGTTACAGAGACAAGAAATGAGTGGGAGCGAGATATTTGAACGAATTGAAAAATTCCCACCTGCTGGATTCATAACCCCGTCTCCAAGAAACTCATGCAGTCACAGAGCTACTGCTTAAGCCACAGCTCCAGGCCATAATTTTAGTAACTTTAACCCATAGTAGAATATCCTACTGTTTAACACAAATGTAAAAGAATGGATAATGGCAAGATAAATGTGACATTTGATTATGATATGGGAATCAGCTATTGTACATTTAATCTGGGTCTCAAAATTGTTTCCGGATGTAAATGGGAATTTATTCGGAAGGAAAGGTCTGACAGCGGCTTCAGGCTCAGTGGAAGGGAGGAGAGAAACTCAGGGTTTGTTAAAGAAAACCTGCTAGCGAGCAGGTTAGGTTCACAGAGTCAGTTACCATGGCAACTTTTCCTGAGTTATCTTTCTGAAACAGAAAACTCAGAGTTTACGTCATTTCAGGGTTAACAAACTCACAGAGAAATATTTTGAACCTCCTTTATCATGCTTATGTGCAAAAATCTAATTACTTGCAATCATAAAATTAAAAAAATGTTGTTATATTTCTGTATAGGCTGTGTGTAGCCTATGATTTCAAGTAATTACATTTTACTATGTCATGATTGTATATTGATTATTTATCTACAACCAGGTGATAATACTTGCGCTGAAATTGCATGCCCATATAGCTAAAAATAAACCGGTGGTGGTAACTCTGGAGTCTTGCCGTAACAGTCAATGACCGAAGTCTTCATCCTAAGACGCCAAAAGCTTTCTAATGCTTCGAAAACTGACGAGAAAGGTCCTTGACCAAGCTGCAGTTTTTGACGAGTTGGGAGTGAGAAAGTGTTGGTGTGATCACAGCCTAGTCTTTATGCATAGGTAAAAATAGCCTTCCTTTCCTGTCGATGCGTCAATGAGAAAGATGATGTACCAGGTCTCCTGTAGTCTGTTTGAATTGTCCCATATGATTGCAAGATCCTTGTTTATGTGCTTATGTAAATAGAAAGAAGACCTTATTGACTCTCATTCTTATGTGGGAGAACCTAGTACCCTGTACCAGGACGATCTCCCCATCGTAGGGTAACACTGCAGGTGTAATGGTAACCTGACAAGTCCAGATCCACCTCCAACTGGGAAGCCGTCCATTGAAACGGATTAAAGAGGGCAGGCACTTTCAAAAATATACTTGCATTTGATTGGACGAACCTTTGAACCAGCAGTCTGTTGTTATCCACTCTTGCAGTAGAAAAATCGGGAGAAGAGTGGAAACAAATTTTTCATTGAAAAAAGCCTTCTAAAAAGCTAAATTCTAATAAAACCTATGCTATATTTTATTATCTGAAGGCATTTTTGAATCAAATTGTTTCTAGGTCGCCTAAGTCACACCTAAACCACGGCCATAGATACACTACGACGTTGATTGGCAACACACTAGGTTTACCGGCCTGAATCAACTCGATTTCCAAGGTCTCCAAACTGAAGGCCGCCGCCCACTGAAGGCGTTGATGTGCGTCATGCACTGAATATCTCCAGATATTTGCCCTTCTCTGTCAATATGTCTTTATGATTCGAACGTTGCATTCCTTGACGCGCCGCCGAAAAACGCGGCCAGTGGCCGGCGGCCTTGATTCTCGCGGCGTAGTAAAACTGAAAGCTTGCGAGATCAGGATGGTCTCAAGGCTAATTTAATGATATTCTTATATCTATTTCATAGGTTGTTTGTGTTGTTGTTTTGTCTTGTTCTATATTTTAGTAGTTCCTCATAGGACCATTAAAAAAACTTTTTTATTTGCTTTAATATATTTTTAATCAGACATTTATTTTATTTGAAATGACATTTTTTTTATTGCAGTGTTAATGGGTTTGTTTTCAAATCTATTTTTTGATTGCAGTTAGTCAAGTTTTGCTCTCAAACCTATTATGTTCGTTTGCATAATAATGATACAAAAGTAACTCCATAGAAAACCAGGCATGCTAAAGGCTTTTCACACGGGAAGCGGCATCCCGCTCTCCGTCCCGCACCCTCCCACCTGCCTCTCATGTGAAAGGCAAATCTGTCCAGTCGCGGAAGTGATGCGTCTCGTTTTGAGGTAACAATGATAACACAACTGTAAACAAATCACGTAGATGAACCAAAAATATATATTTATTAACAGTCTCTAAATAAACCTAGCCTATTTTAAATTAATTGAGACAAAATATGTGGTATATATATATGATATAGCAAGTCATTGGTGCATTTTCATATGTCGCTTTTTAAAATAATATCAACTGTAAGCCATGTCCAATAAACATGTCAGTATATTTCGCCCGTTTTCTGTCTGGTGTAGGTAAAAACTTGTGAAAGGCGAGTAAAAAATTATAATTTTATTGTAGGAGCCAAACTCCCAGCGCACGTTAGTGCTTTAATTACCATAGATAAAAGAATTAGACATGACGTGAATTTATGCTTTGGACAGTGTGTTTGTGATTTGGTTCTCTTTACGTAAAGTTACAATAGTGAAGAGCAGCCTCGTTAACGTATATTGAACGCTAGGACGCCTGCGCCTTTGTATTATTGTTTATTACTGCCTCTTTAAGTGACTTGGCTTACTTTGGGTTTTACTTTCGTTTTCCCTAACGTGAGCAGAGTCGGCGGCGTTAGCCAGGGAGCAACAAGTTTTTTCTACCGTAGTCATAGACATAGCGATAGGTTTAGTTAGGTGGTATGTTTGGAGACCACCGTACTTGTTTTGTGTATAACACATGTATGCATGTTTTGGATGTGTAGAGTTACAATAAACACGCATTTCATCAAACACGAAGTTAAGTGGAGGTGTCTTTTACATCTATAGCGCACGAGTCAGGAACTGCGTTGGCTAGCGCACACGATCAACGTCGGCCCTCATATTTATCACAATCCTGTCAGTTGTTGCTGCTTGCTAGCTAACATGCCTACAAGTCAAACAAGTCAAGCAAGGGAAATGTTTGTCTCGCTGCGCTGCCACCTCAAAAGTTAAGTATATTTTTATCTCGAAGGCGGGTGGGCGTGTTCTCGATTCGTGCACACAAGCGGCAAACTTCTCGGGACTGCGCCTTCCAACCCGCCTGTCTCGGCCGCCTATCCCGTCCTAAATGAAAATTAATGGAACACTAGCGGGTCCCGCTTCTCGTGTGAAAAGACCTTTAGCTTCTGTTCAATCTTTATATGCTACCTCTGGCCCAAAATAACAGAATAATAACATTAACCATCAAAGCTATGGTGATGATACCCAAATATGCTACACGGTGGCCCAGTGGATAGCATGAAGGTCCCGGGTTCGAACCCCAGTCGACCCGCCTTTCTGTGTGGAGTTTGCATGTTCTCCCCGTGTCTGCGTGGGTTTCCTCCGGGTGCTCCAGTTTCCCCCACTAT
>JAODUH010003429.1:0-11362 GCA_027564835.1 Typhlichthys subterraneus
AATCTCTATAAAATAAGTTTCTCAAATGAAATGTTCCGTTTATAGCGCCCCCTATGGACGGAATCTCACCAAATTTTCGGAATTTCCACAGAAACTAGGATGGATGAGGTATTTCTAGTTTCAGGGATTTTGAATGTTTACATCAGAAGATATTGGCAGTAGAGTCAATATGGACAATGCCTTACAAGTTCATGGGTCATAACGTAAAAACGGACGAAATCTTACCAAATGTTGTGTGCTTCTAAAGAATGTTGTTCTGATTACGCATATCAATTTTCATTTAGTTTGGACATGGAAATCATAAAATATAGACCAAATAGTAATTTTAGGCCACACCTTCAAATTTGATTGGTGCACAACTTTGAAACGGAAAGTCAGATCAAAATTCTTTATACAACTTTTTTCAGCATGGTGTGTAGAGGGTTTGTACCAAATTTCGTGAGAATTGGATGAATGGCCTCGGACTAGTTCATTTTGCATGAACATTTAGTTTTTTCAAAATGGCAGAAAATTTTTCCAGGCAGAAATGTGCGGCACTATGCCCATTCGATTCGGGAGCCTTCAGGGAACATGCCGAACTTAAAAGTTTTTTTATAGCCCATACGGTTCTCCAGATATAAACGAAAATGTAAATGTGGTTGTTATAGCGCCACCTAGAGGTGTCTGGATACAATATTATTTTCTGGAGATCCTAGAGGCGATTGGCACATATCTACAAAGTTTGGTGCCTGTAGTGTGTATAGTTTCTGCTGCCCGTGTAGCTTTCTGAGGTAACAATAATCCTTACAATTCCAATAGGGCTCCAGCAGCTTCGCTGCTTGGACCACTAATGAATAAGAAACATTCATGAAATGCAATGGGCTATAATCATAATTATAAATTACTAATATACACTATATTATGTGTTCTGCTTCCTCACAGCATTAGTCTCAAAAGACTCAGTTCAGTTGACATAAAAATCTTAAGTGTAATAGTAAAGATGATGAAGATGCAGTGTGAGATGGTCACCTTTAGGGGGCACTGTGAACTCCTGTTTGGAAATGCTCCACTCCTGGATAGTGAAGTCATCAGCTCCAGTCCAGACCAGATCCTGGTCTACAGGAGACCACTCCACGCACAACAGACGACCTCCGTGACCCCTGAAGTTACTGAGCCCCTCCTCTTTTAGGACATCCCATACCTACAAAGTAGAAATATGAATATTGTTCACACCTGAATATACAATGGTTTTATAGCACGAGTCTAGATCGTTTACAGTGTGTTGCCAATATTCCATTATTATAGTTGCATATGATGCATATGTTCGTTTCAAGTTTTACTTTACGGTTATTGCACGAAATGCAGTTTCTAATCAGATGCAAATAGTAGTTCAGAAAAGTGAGGAAATATATAAACAGTATATAGAAAATACAGAGCATGCATGATACATTCATACATGCAGTATGGATATAGACAATATGAGATACAGCATGCAATATTAAAGTTTGTATCAGTAATTAAATAGGTCTATCCCACCGTACGGTGATACAGGCTATCTTGGTGAACTACACTGGTCTGTCCTGCACATACGCTGAACGTCCAAGACAAAACAGATGAAGTGGCTGACAATCAAAGCATGTGACCTGGGCAGTGCGGTCGTAGCTCACAGTCGCCAGCCTAGCGGTGTGATGTGGGCTCCATGCCACACCCGTTATTTTGGCTGTGTGCCCGCCCAGGGCACGGAAGGGTTCGGTGATCAACGCAGGGCTATCCGGAGGGTTTTCTGCCCGACCACACACACAAACACATCAGTGGATTTCAAGTTGAAATAACCTCTGGTGCTGAAAACGTCTGGTGCTGAAAAGTTAAGTGCCAAAATGTGCAGTTCATCAAATGGCCACTTGAGGCCACTTGACATTACAACTTTACGGCAGAAATAAAACTTGTTTACAGCCTGACAGAAGAAAAATTAGATTTCTGTCAGGGGCTAGTTTCCCCCTTCAAGACAACTGTACTGAGGTGAATTTTTACGTAACTACTCAATTGAAAATAAACAGCCAGAGCCAGCATAGCTTGACTTTGAAACCGGTTCTTCAGAAGCCTTATGGGTAACGTCACAGAGAGTTTATCCATTCATTTTGCCAGAGGACATTTTCAAAAGACACCCAACTAGTTTATCCGCCATTTTGAATTTGGTAAGGAGAATTCTATGGTTAAAACCCATCAATCTCACCAACCTACCTATTACGGAGCGCAGGTCGTGGATGAAGACCTTAGCGTTGGCAGAGCCGGAGGCCAGCAGATACTGGAGTTCAGGCTGGTCTCCGTGGGCATGGTGCCAGCGCAGTGTGTTGATGAGCTTGTGGTGCTGCTGAATGCTGCACAGCAGCTTCAGGCTAGGGGCCTGGTACACCTCAATGCACCTGAACACACACACACAACACAGCGCTGTTAGCCGCCAACTACATTTCATTATTAAATTCAGTACAATGACAACTTGAGGGGGGAACTCACCCATCCTCGTTGCCAATGGCGACCACTTTCCCATCTGTTTTCCAGCTGAGATCGGTGTGGGGAGACAGCTTGTGCTGTAAAGCGGAGAGTGTGGTTACAACCCGTGCACGACAACGCATTCACCAAACATGCGTAGCTTGATCTGGCACAAAGACAAGCGGTCATGTTTGGTGGCAACCGCAGTCGATCAAGAACATGTACACCTGTAGCTATGACGTCAGGTTTCAATATCTCGGAATAGGACGAGGATTTTCACCAGAAATATCGACTTGGAATATTCTGCTAATGGAGTCGTTTCTTTACACGTTCATATTTTTGGAGTAGGAGGTTGCATTTCTTTCTAGCTACGACTAATAGAATACAGACGGAGTTGCCCTATTATCGTGGCCTTAACACTAGCCAGAGTAGTCCTGGGGGAGGAGTCACCTGTGCTCTAATCAGAGCTACAGTAGTGTTGATGGGTGGGACAGGGACTGTATACTTTTGGGTTCAGATCCCCTGCAGTCATGCACTGTACAGGTCAATCAGGCTCGGCACTGCACTGTGAAGTGAACGTGAAGCTGCGATAGGTCACATGCGTTCCCTGAGTCTCCCCCACCGTGATGCTGTTGGTGTCCTTGATCAGACGGTCCAGGTCACACGCCTCTCCACCCAGGTTCCATGGGTCGTGCTGGAAGACCAGCCCATCCCCTCCACAGCTGTAGAGAGTATGGGAAGGCTTCTCTCCCCCGCCTACACAACACACACACACGTTTCTGTGGATAATAGTGTCCTTCTGGTCACGTTCACTTAATGTAATCAGCTTCCCTGTGCCATCTACACACCGTTTGGTTATGAATCAATCATTTCTTTCTTACTTACTGAAGGTGTCGCCAAAATTATCTAAACTGAAGCGGTGAACTTATAATTTTGCACACAGGAGGTAGTCAACATCTGAGCGCAAAAACTGTGGTTTCAGCTTCTCCAAAAGGTGGCGGCAGAACCGGTGCCAGGCTAAACACATTATTGGCTCCGGCAGATCTTTCACACCGATACAATTGTGTTTAAACCATTGAAGGTTGGTGACTGATGCGCTAATAAAAATGTCGTCTAGCAACAGCTGGTAAAATTAACTTTCTACATCTCGTTTTTCCCTCAAGGGTGGCTGAGAGCAGGTAAGCATTTTCTGAGCTCATTCAATTACGGAGTAGATTACGAAGGCATCGAGAGATGTTGGACTTTTGTCTTTTATTTTTGCTGATTCATACATTTCCTGAGTCCAGGCACCGCGTTTTCTGCTGGGTCAGGCATTTCTTCTGTTTTCAGATAAGCAACAACAGTTTGTAGGAGTTCATTAAAAACTTACCGAATGACACTGGTGGGACAGGAGGTCCCCAGTCCAAGCGGTACACTGTTTTCTGATGATAGGAACTGGATATATGGGGTGGTCTGCAAAGTAAGAGGGAAAGTGTTTTTTTTTTTTTTTTTTTTTAAATCATGATCAGGAATAAACCATGAGTACCTACCCCATATTTACATTTTAAAATGCTTTTATATAAACACCCAAATTGCTCATTGTTATTTTATGGTTTAAAAGCTTTGTCTTACTGCAAAGACACCTTAAGCTGCCTCCTTAGATAAATCATTATTTTTATTGTATAATGATAAAAATAATAAATGATCCTTACTTGTTGGAGTAGACGTCGTAGATTCCAACTTTACCATCATCTGTACCGAACGCCAACGATCCCTCTTTGCTAGGATGCCAGGCCAGCTGTAATATGCACACGTCTAATGTGAAACAGCCAAATATAACTCAACATAAAAAATACACAGAGGAGCCAACACATTGTGACTTATTACAGATAAAGTGAATCATTCTGATTATCTTGGAACAATGGAACAATATCTGGGTTATACTTTGTGGTATGCAAACACAGTCTGTCATCGCTGGAATTAGAATGTTTTTGTGTTTCTTTATAATTTATTTCCCCCCTTTATCCCCCAGAAAATGTGTATCGTAGTATTTAGGCAATGGAAAACAAAAAAGGGTAATATAAGGGTGATATATTCATTACTAAGTAACTATGGCTTGAAACTCTCCCTCAAGTGCAGGCGTTTCATTTACAGAATATGGAGACAGGAGATTTGAGGGCTGATCATACAAGATTACATTCAGCTAAACCAAATCAAATCACAACAAACATGGCGATAATATACTGAAATTGAGTCTGGGTTTGTACAGACTAAAGGCATCTTCCTGACATCTCCCGGCATAATTTATGTTACGGTAGGACAATTTACATTATGATTACATAGTTCTCCTGAGGCTGGCTCCTATGATAACTTAAGTTAAGCATAAAATGTAAATCATAAACTCCTACTTCCCAGAAATTATAATACAAATTTAAATATAAATAATTGAAAATCTTACCGCCGTGACCTTGGACTTGATGCCTTGCCAAAAAGTTCGGCAGTCGTACGGGTTCTGAATAGACAACGTGTTCCAAACCCTGATCATTTGATCACCGGCGCCCACTGCTAAGCAACCGGTTCCCACGGGTGAGAAACTCATAGCGTAGACAGCGCCCCCAAGAGTGGATATCGTCCAACAGCAGTCCAACGAGACCAGATCCCAGCACTTAATCTTAATCACAAAAACATGATTCCATAAAATACTCAGATGGCCCTCTTTCAAGCAATGTTCATATGCTCATAAATGTGCTCATTAATAAAGCTATGTTTCTACTGTGTGTTGGCCATCACTGCAACTATTTAAATAACCACATTACAAATATGGACCACGGGTACTTGAGTACTCGAGTGCTCGTCTGTGACAGCAATGCTGGTCATACGTTTCATGATCCATGTTGACAACGCACAAATGTGTGAATCAATATAAATCTCAACTTAATGAAATAGGCTACGTAACATAATGTCACATTTTACTGCAATAGTCTAGTATAGGCTAGTCCGGTTCCAAACAACTCAACATCGCCATAGTTTTGGAAATGCAGTCTGACCAAACAGAAGGCAGATTTGATCCTATCTGCCATTTTGTCTTACAAACTGTACTTTCTGCCCGTCATGAAATCCCATCAACATCTCAGTTAAACTTTAAATTAAATGAACGTAACTTTATAAAAATGCAATTACCATTTTCTGAAACCTGGGAAACTGTAGCCTATTCAATGGATTATTTGGAAATGAAAGATCACGGCCGTATATCCAAACACATAGCATGCGTTTTACGTTAATACACATGCTCGCTACCAGCATCTCTCTCTTCCTCTCTCACTGCATTCTGACATACATACTATATTTAATACGCATTTTGACTCCGTATTAATGCCCCGGCTGCGGTTATGTTCGGTCAGCTTGGAACAATACAATACGATGGCATATTTATAGACCTACACTGTACTGTAGTATTTTTGTAGATGCTTCGTGGATGTCATGAACCAAGGTTATTTTTCAATGAAATACGTTGATTCAAATATGAGTTTTCTGATGAATTTAATTTCAACCAGGCCCACAATACAAATAATAGAGTATTCGCTCGTTTTCTATGTCGGGTACTCGAGCAGTCAAAATTACCAAAATGCACATCCCTAATTACAAATATTTAATTACAAATAAACAACTTAACAGTAATTCTAAAGGCAACACACCAATTCTGCTCACATATTGTGCATGTAATACAGTGCATATGGACACACCTGCCTAAAACAGGCTTTATACTACATATGGAACCACATATTGAAAACAAATATAGCTTTCATTTTAAGAGGCCGGTGCCATGTCTAACCTCTCTGTCCATGGAGGTGCTGACCAATAGCTCTCTGCCATCCTGGAGACACACAGAGTTCATGTTGAAGACGATCCTATTGTGATTCTGGCCTTCAGACGATGTGCCAAGCAGAGTCCACTTCTGTTTGCTGGTCTTGGTTAAGTCCCACAACACCAGCTCTCCACTGCTCAAACACACAGTGAGATCAAACGCACAGGTTAACATCTTGTGTACCTGTGGCAGCAGATAGCTAGACTGCACTGAGCCCAACACGCACAATAGAACTCACTAATAAATAAATAAATGTTAAAAAAAAAAATATATATATATATATATATATGTTCAATTTTCACTCTCACATTGACGAGTTCGGCTACAATATGGAATACATTATGTTAGGAAAGTCATTAAGATTAAATTGTTAAGATGCGTTTGCTGAGCAATGTGGAGACCTGAAGCAGCTAGACAGGATCTGCGTAGGCCTGCCTCTAGGCCAGTGAACACTGAGCCACAGCCTCTCTTTGACTCCAGGGTTCACCACTGAACCTCGCTTCTTCAGGTACGGTAGCTTCAGGGTCATGATGCCTGAGTGGCCAAGAGAACAGATGATATGGCACAGCTGAAGACTTTCTATCCGTCACACTAAGAGTGATCACTTGCCTCAAGACTGGGTTCTTTCAAAAGCCAACGTTTTCATTTGTGTTACTGAACTCTATCAATAAATGTATACGTACATTTGTAGTTTATCGATTTCACTTTACTCTTTTGTACTGGTTAGTGATTCATGCATTTATTCCATGAAAACTGCATTTTTACAGACTGTAATAAATAACTGATTACATGAAGTGATCTAAACCTTGTAATCCTAATACAAGATTTACTATACAGCATCTTTCTTATGAACCTAGAAGCCACTATGAAGAAGGTTCTCTTAACATTTAAGCCTGGTTTCTGTCCAGCTCTGGTTAGATTGTGTATTAAAACAATATAGATGCTAGATCTAGAGGTGTTGCAGCAACAGTCCTAACATTTCATACATCTGCCTGAAGCTGTGCTCCATATCCTGACCGTCTGGTCTCGACACCCAGACGCCAGAAAGCAACCCGTGGTCTCCTCCACTGGGGCTCCATTGGTTTCTGCTGTGCAAACACATTCAAATTAATATACTGCATCACTCCACTTACACATAATCTCTATCAACAACATCCTAACACATGTTAGGAAGCAGCACAGGATATCTTGGCTGAAAAGTATCTGATATTGGTTTTAAATGTTAAACTTTTAACATTAAACAATATCGAAATAGCTAATTAATTTCTCAGGAAAATGCATTCTGACAATATCTAATCTTCTGTAATGAAGATTAAATCTGAGGAAAATATGATCAAATGTTGAGCAAGGTCTGTAGCCCAAATGAAATATGAGGGTTATTACTTTTGAGAGATTAATTTTCTCTGCTCTCTACATTATAATTTCTAAAAAAAAAAAAAAAAATGTTTTTGTAAGCAAGACAACCAAAAACTGACAAGCACACAGAAGGGAGTGCAGTATCCCAGCTCAGTGGAACTACCTGGGCTTTCCTCTGGGTGGCAGTAGAAAGCCTCTTCTCCAGCAACAGGAGCCCAGGCCAGAGAATGGATCTCATCGTCATGGCCGCGGAGTCGATGCACAACCTCACCTTTCTTACTAACATCAATTAACGCGATCATCCCTTGTTTGTACCTTTTTAAAAAGAGAAAAACACAATTGCGTTATATGGCCCTTAGCAGTGACACAGATTACAGTAGGACTGCGTGATCTCTGCATTCCTACCCCACAGCCACACAGCTCCAGGTGTGAGGAGAGCAGGCAAGGGAAAAGACAGACTTTCCAGGCATGGGCAAGAAGCTGACAGTGTCTCCTGTGTGGAACCAGTGACACACGATCACACCCTTGTCATCTCCAGACACCACCAGATTCTTATCAGCTGGAGACCAGTGCACAGCCATGATGGTTCCCTGGGTCCGTACAGACCACGACGACAAAAAGAAAGATGTATTTCGAGATACATGTATCATACATGACTTTTCTCAAAGTTATTGTAATACAGAAATGGCAGGTTTAGCACCAACCTAGACTAGGGCATTGTACTGCTAACTTTCAAACATATTGTTTTAGCAAGCCAATTTAAAAAAATGACATAAGCCTAATAAAACATTAACAATGTTAACAACTACTAATAATGATTAATTATTTAAATAAACGACACAATCTGACATGACCCACAATACAAACAATATTTTACCATATCTTCATGCGTATTGCCTATACAATATAGTCCAATTGCTTTGATTTATTATTTGCTTCAATTTGTTTGATTAGATCTTGTTAAAGCATTCTAAACTACTATATCAACTCCATTATTTCACTGATATTATAGTGTTCTTGCAACGACCTCAATCGTAACAGAAAAGAAAAACTCACCTGGTGAGACGTGTGTTCCTTCAGAAGGACCTTCTGGTCCGAGTCCCAGAATTTAACGGTGCCATCGTCGGAGGAGCTGACACACAGATGACTCTGCCCTGCGTGCTGACAGAAAGACAACCCAGACACCCTCTCTCTGTGTCCAACCAGTTTATCTGAGAAAAAAATACACAACGACGTTGCAGTATAATATAGCATCACAGCTGCCTACATAATAGACGAATGCTACCTGCTCACACATGTAGCTACTGGAACACACATTGTCCTAAAACGTGTATCTTTGTGATGTATCCTATGTATGTATCAAGGGGACAGGTTTTTATTATACGCTTTGAAACGTTTACAGTTGCTGTTTTCTACAGAATGAGAAAAGGATGATACCAGGAAGAATGATAACTTCAGCTAACTCACCCATTAGTCTACAGGACTGTGCAGACACCTCCATCAAATAGATTGTGTTCTTGGCACCAAACCCCATCAAACCTCTGTCATTAATGTCACTGCAGCGACAGCAATACCAGTTGGGAGAAGCTGGAAGCCCTCGTTCTTGCATGATGCCTGGGTAAATTACAATTTAATTACACTTAAAAATCACAACTAAGTTATCACCTATGAAGTATAGCAGTCATGCTTGTTCGTAGACAGAGCGAAAATAATTGCCGTATGCGGTAATGAACTACCGTAAATACCGGGTTGTATGCTACGGAAACCTACCATGGCCAATTCGTGCAATTGTTGTCAAATTTCGTATACGTCTGCAACAAGTTGCGACTATAATGACAAAACCATTTAAGCTGATTGATGTTGTTAATATGTATCGTTTTTTATAGTTAAGTAAAACAATTCATGAATGTGTTACTGCCGTAAAGCAATGCATTTCAGGTCGCAAAACATTACAAAAATGGCAGCGGCCATAACTGGATGTGGTAAGAAACGCATTTACATTTGCAAAGACTTGCTTCACAGTATTTTGTAAATATAATGTCAGTGTTCCGAGACGATCTGCTTTAATGGTTGTATTGGTTTCTTCAGTTAGGTCGGTCGTTACGAATGTAATTGGACAATTACACTTAAGGTAAGGGTGTCCATCGTTTGGGTCAACCTCTTATTATTAGTGCTAAGGACAAGAGCATCTTATTTTACAACATCAATTTCAAAGTCAGTTCAAACGTGTTCTATGTTTTAATACTAAGACGAGTCAAAATAATAATTTCAGATCTTAATAGAACTGCTTATCCCGAGCCCCATATATTCATTTTCATATCTGATTACAGGTTCCCACCAACCTTTGGTGTCCAACTTCAGACACAGTCATGCTTTCATACCAGCATGTCACTGGACGGAAAGTTCTGGGAAAAGAAAAACTATCTAGTATTCCCACCTCAACTGCCAGAGGAAACTCGTAGACCTGCAGTAGGTTTGCTTTAAAAAACACAAGCAAGCAAGCAAACGAACAAGTGAATACCTACATTCAACCTGTCTTTCTGTCTGTGCTTGAATGACCTTTCAACAGGAGATATATCACTCCAGGAGACAGATAAAATACAGCAAAGATAAGATGTGGTATCTGGCCAAAATGGTAAGAATTTAACATAAAACCTGGGTCATGCTATGCATTTTACTCATGCCACATTCACAGGGTTCAAGATTCCTATTTTAGATTATAGCCATCTAAACAGTACGCTGAATCTGCAATATACTGACTGATAGAAGTTTTCTTTTCTCAGAGTCGAACATCCATACATGTTTACCAAACATGTTTTGGGTGTCTAAACACACCAACCTGGGAATTTTAGAGATTCTATACTAGAGCTGTAATAGAATATTTCTGGAAATATTACTAGGACCTAAACAGCCAGTTGGTAATGTTCTCACATTTTATGTGAGAGAACACAGTTTATGGAACATTGACAGGTTAAGCTGCACATGTGAATGGGAATTAGTAATGCATTATGTTTTTACCTACTCTATCCTAACACCAAATCATCTAAAGCCGTTAACATTTAATATTTTTATCTTGCATGAATGCCATAGGAGGGAAGTTAAGTTATTGGAGGCATTGAATGGCTTGGATTTCAGCCATAGCTCGTAACACTATTGCTCCCTACATTAATTGCTCCCTGAAATTACATTATGAAGTCGATCTTGAATTGCATTCCCTTCTGGTAGCAGCAGTCAATAAGAGAATTCAAAGTGCTGTAAAAAATAAACTCTTCAGGTGAATTAAAAGTGCCTAAATACAACTTTAAAGAATAAATGGCACCAGCAGTATCCTAAAGTGCAGATATTTGTCCATAATGTTTACAGCATACACTCAATGTAAATGGCCCACATATGAACCGTGTTTTGTAAGCTTTGGGTTACATTATGAAGACTAGATTGACATACTGAACATTTTGAATACCACCAAAAATGGGAAGAAAAGACTGCTCTCTCCTGTGTGTTAAATCCTTTATCTGTCTCACTGCAGATTCGAGGGATGAGTATAGATCAAGCTGTCGCCCAGCTGGAGTTTAATGACAAGAAAGGTGCTAAGGTGATGAAGGAGGTATGTGCAAACACCATCCATCCATCTTCATCCGCTTATCCAGAGTCGGGTCGCGGGGGCAGCAGCTCCAGCAGGGGACCCCAAACCTC
>JAODUH010003430.1:0-11362 GCA_027564835.1 Typhlichthys subterraneus
AGCACTAGGCTCCAGACAACACAGCCCTCAGGTTCATAGGGGCACCCAAACCTCTCCACCACGATAAGGTGATGGTGTTTATTAAAATACATACTATAAACACACTTTCAAAAAGAAATGTGCTGTAGTGTTACAGACTTGCTTATTAAAATACATACTGTAAACACACTTTCCAAAAGAAAGTGGTAGCAGTTAAAATACTCCTTAGTACACATTTGACATTTATGTATATTATTCCTATATATATATATATATATATATATATGCATTAATAAAAGGAACGTGATTAACTATTAGCTATCACCAATTGAGCATGAAATCCATAGTAACGGTGCCGCTGCTGCCAGATGCTGTTCTAAGATTATACACGTCATCATGCTGTAGAAAACGTTCTTCTTTATGCTACAGACAAGCTGCGTGAAATCAGCTGGAGTCCGGGGCAGGAGGTGGCAGAAATAAAAAAAGATGGTAATATGGTAATCATTTGAGATATTCCGCTAGATTGGAGGCGAACCGGAGGAATATGTCAAAAGGGAAAAATAGAGACCGTTTGAGCTTGAAAAGATCCCATTTGAGGCTGTTGAGAGTGAGCAAAAACCATTGTCTTGTCTAAGGAAACAGCACAAAGAGGAAGCTGATGGTTTGAAGTGAAAACTGACCTTTATTTTCCCGTCCATATGACACTAGGACTGCAAAAAATCGATACAACTGAGCATTGCAATATATATATTTTTTTAACAGGCCTACTGTATCAATTTTCCATCCCCTGGCGTCAGTAAAAAACAATCTTTTTTAATGGGGAGGTAATATCTAACGACGTGTGTTGTTGACTAGTGAACATGTAGGCATGTTGACCAGTGTTGATAGCCTAGTCCATGACCATGTGTAACAGTGGCAAGCCAGTTGTGCTGCAGCCATAAGTTACATTTCACTCTCCAATAAAGGATGCTATGGCAACATACACTAGTCTATTGTGGTGTGCCTTGTAGTGCATTCACCTTTTGTGTGAGGGGGTGGGGTTAAAGTCCCTGGTGGGACAGACTTACTCATGGCATCATGGTTGGTGTTTCTTATTATTACATGTTTAGTATTACTGTAACACAAATTATGCAAAATAACTCAAGAATAATTGTACAGGCTTAAAGGTTGAGACCTTTTGCTCACAGTTTCGTCCCCCCTACCTAATACATCTCTCCTGTGCCTATTGCAATACTGTATGTATCGCATATGGCATATGTATCGTGATATGTATTGTGAGGTCCTATAGCCAATAGCAAGTCGCCCAGTCCTACTCTATTTGAATACCTCTAAATAAACCTCTCGGCCATTTGTGTTCTCTAAATATTCAACACTCAGTAAGAGAAAGTTAATGTGGATGGTATTGTTGTATATCTAATATGGCTTAGATTATTTAACAAGAATGTTTCCACAAAAGGGAGACCATTTAGTTATTTTTCAAATAAATGGTGGTACATGTGAAGAGGTTGGCATATACAGTATAAAAACAGGTGAGCAGAGAAGACAGCTTAGCTTAGTTCATTGCATATACTTCCAGATATATTTGCTGCAAATATTGGTCAGCGGTGAATATGGTACGTAAAATGTGAATTTCTACGGAATTTATTTAAACAATTTGACATGTTTCCAAAGTGGAAAACTTTATTATATGCACACATCATAATCATTTGACCCTTTCTTTCTGTTTTCACATTCTTATTAATAAACATTTATGCCAAGCCAGGACCACTTAGCAATTATTAATGTTAATGCGGTTAGATGTAGACAGCCTCTTGTTTTCACATATTTCCTCTGGCAGATATAATTCATGAGATTGATGAAGATTTTGCTTATCAGCACATTACATGTGTGTCTGCAGAACACGGACACAGATGACTAAAGACTGAAAATGTCATAATCATGTCTAGAGAGAGTCCTATCTGTGGCAATGTGAATCTGATGCACAGTACATCTAGAGTACTTGACGGTGCAACACATGCAATGTCTTTCCATTGAAAAATGATAGGCGAGACAATGTGGAAACAAGGTTGTTTGCATATTGGCTTTGTGAATACTGACTTGTTAGTCAGCGCCAGCTTGCCAGCCATTTCACCTACATGCTGCTAGAGAGCCTGTCAAACTGTCACCGCTGTTCAATTAAAATATCGTTTCAATAAAAAAAAAACTGTTCGTTTTGAAGTCAAGACACAGAGACTGTTTTAAATTTGAGGCCTTGCATTACATCAACTCGTGTAATGTTTCAAGTGCCTGATAAGATAGTACAAGTACATCTAAAAGCGCGTTCGTCAACCGCAGTGCCGCGCAAATGAAGATTGGTTGGATGGCGAAAAGGGAGGTGTTGCTGGGAGGTGTTGCTGCAACTCAACTAGTTCATGTTCCCTGATGTTCAGGCAGCGAAAATACAAACAGCCTTTTTTTATTTTATATTAATTTATTGATTCTATTTTCTATCGACACAGTGTTGTTGTAACAAAGAGATTCACTGGGAAGAAATGTTTTTTCTATGCTTATGTCAAATAATTGACACTCAAATTAACCAGACACAATTTCTGCATAGTGGGGCTTCGCATGCTCAGTAGACAATTGTAACGCAACTAGGCTGCACAACTATAAATACTGAGCATGTCAGCATATACCCACCCATGACATTAACAACGCAGACCCACTAAAGTATAACTCAGGCTTCTGCATCTGTGAAAAATTTGGTCTAAGACAGATGATTTTAAATATATATGATTTACATTCAAATTAAAATGGATAAAATATAGCATAGCCTACTGTTAATTGCATCCTCGAGTGCAATCAGAGAAACAACTTTCTTAAAACACAAAGATGACAACCTTCTGACCTTCTCTGTGTGACCAAAAGATACAGTATCAGGACCACAGGTCAACTGTCAAATGTCTAAATCTAGAACAACATCAAGGTGTGGACTAGTGACTGGGCGTCTTCTAGCGACAGCCTAATTACCATATCTGTCGTCGCAATTGTGCGTGTTCCACGCTCTTTCAGCTACCTTCTGAGTCTGCGCAGACCACCCAGAAAACAGCATCAAGGAAGTTACGGGACTATTACTGACAGCAAGTAAAGAGCGAACCACAACACTGACACTCAAATCTAGTAGCCTAGTGCTTGCGTTATCAAATGTAGGCCTTTCTATGCCTTTTGTTAATTCAACATTAAATGAAGAGAAGACAAAGGAGTCATGGGAAACATAACCAGGAGAGCAACATGAAGCATATCCATCTATTTGTTGCGATTTGGAGGTATAATGTTGAAATGCAAACTGTAAACAGTTTACTTGTTTTTGGACTGCTTAAAAAAAGATTCTCACTGTAATTAGGTTTATGTCTTTTTTATATTTATATTACTCTGCAAGAAAGCCTGAAAAGCCTTTACCTAGATTCTGATTGGTGGAAACGCACCACCTCTCGCTGCCGATTCAAAATTTGAATCACTAGAAAAAGTTGAAAGAGCGTCGGGTTTCGGCTACATTTCTGTTGATATGTCCCACACGCACGAGCGAAAATCGCTGCGGTGTAGTTCTAGCTTAAAGGCACCCTACCGTAAAGTGGTGGCTACTGCTCACTGCCGTTCCATCTTCCAGATAATGTGTCTCCGTATAATGGTTCGCAAAGAGGCCCCTGAGAACAGGAAACAGGAAACGGTTAAATATAGTTATAGTCCTGTGTCGGACAGACATTTTTCCAGAGAACTAAACAAAATGTTAACAAAGATTAGACATACTGAATTCCATTTGCTAAACTAATATTTTGAGGAGTTAAGAACAAATCACCTTTCACAAATACAACAGCATATAAATATCCATAACAGCATATTAATATGCAGTATAAACATAATGAAAAGATTAACTATATTGTATGCACAATATATTAAAGAATAAACAAAGAATAGGCATAATTACAAGTAGTTCCAAATCTAAAGTTTTTCCCGTTGTGTAAAACAGATCCCTGTGGCACATCATTTTGGGATTGCTAGGACCAAAGATAAACAAATTCTCCAATTCAAAGCTAACAACTGAAATACAATGATAAGCTAGAAGCAGGGGAAAAAGCATGGGGGAAAAGTGTCCAAAACTAAATTGAATTATACGGGCTGTTTGAAATCATCTCATGATCCCCGTACAAATCCGTTGAAGGTGGTGTTCGCAAACCGTCATGGCAAACAGCAAAACAGCAGAATCTCTTTTGAGATATTTATCATTTGCATGAGGCACCATACACGCCCCTGTGTGTTCCTTTTTGCATGTGCGCATTAGGAAAACTAAATGTTTGTTGTGTTCACCGCCTCAGGGCATGAGCAGATGGGTACACAGTACCCAACTCAAGCACCGGCAAGGGAGCGCTAGACACACCCACCGCCAAATCTGTATAATCACACTAACAGCAAGGGTGACTTGAGAATGAGGGGAAGAGCGAGGGAGAGGAATATTTCAGAAGATTGAGATGAATTACCTGCATAATATTACGTTATGTGATTTTATAGTGATGGCCAACTACAAACAGCGAGTTCATCGTATTTCAAGATGCAAAAAAACAGACAGACATTCTAACATCCAGTAAACATGCCAGTGTAACCATTAACATCGTGCTCTGCACTGCTATCACCTATAGCATGTAGATCCCAACAGCCGATTCAACTTTAACTGATCGTCTTACGTTGACTTTGTGACCTGTTTCACTCGGGCTATACTGTCAGTGGCACAAACATGGTCCTGATTTGTTTGCATTTCACTCCATTAAATGCCCATTACGGATTTAATGTGCCTTATCATGCTATTAGCATCCACTAAACAAAATCTGATAAGCCAGAAGGCAGTAATCACTCAAAGTGCCCCCCATGTCCCACTACGGGTATTCAAATAAAACACAACAACAAGCATGCCTAATGGAAATGCCACATGAGCACACACACGCACACACACACACACACACACACACGCACGTATTGTACATTATATACCTTAAGGTATAGCAAAAGCACAGCCTTCCTGAATGAAAGACAACTCAATGGGAACCTGATTTGTGTTGTGCCTGTGATGATTCCCAGCTAAAACCTTGGTGTTATTATTTCGTTTAGATGGCAGGCTGGGAAATTCTGGCTTCGAGACTAGCAGCATGACATACTGTACTATATTGAAGCTGTGGGTTTTACATGGTGGGAGCTGCCTGTAATCAACTCCTTGGCATGGTTACACAGTGTTTATTAAGCCATAGATGATTGCATGTGAAAACAGCTTTGCATGCCGTGGTTGGCACTCGTTTTGATCTGATCTGATCTATGTGAGATCAAATGAAAACCTTTGGGTATCCACAGTATATGAGGCATACAGTACAGATGATGTGTCTGTGTGCCTATATCTTATGGCCTGATGCTACAATCATTCCCTGCTTTCTACTAGTGCAGCCAATAGACTTGACTTCAAGAAGGATCTTCTCCTGTAAAGACACCCACTTCAAATGACACGTCCAGCATTTTCATTGTGACCGTGAGCAGAATCCTATACTTAGATGGGCTGGCTATAGATTTCCAATAAGTGTGTTCTATGTGGATATCAGAACAGCTCCATATTATTATGCTCCCTTCAAATGAATAGCCGCTGGCCGACTATCCTGGGGCGGGATAGCCAATCAAACGTCATTTATAACAGAGAGACAGACATTGAAGTGGCATTAATAGCCTTTCATCTCAGTTCTTAAGGATTGGCCTTATGGCATGACAGCCGGCTGCACAAACCAACATGACTTCTTCCAGTGCTAAATTGAATGGGTGAGTGTGAAGACAGTCACAGTGGTATCACTATTTCAATCAATAAGGAAGGAGAAGGCCGGTTTAAGATAAATACTTAATGAAATGAAATTAAACTAAAAAGTGAATCTACAATATATTCAGCGTAATGCATGCTTATTAAATAATTATAATATGTATCATTAGATGTAATTATATTATACTTTGAATATTCATTTAGTTCAATTACATGTATCTCTGAAAGATAACCCATTTAATAGGCAAATGTTTTTAATAGCTAGAATCAATACACTTAATTCATTTTATCAGAGTATGTTATGTTTCATTAAACACATGCTTAACATTTAATAATATTTTGTCTAACAGTTATGTAGTTAATTATGATAAATGGTGTGCTTTTTAAAATATGTAGCAATATATAAAAACATTAAAAAAAAAAAAAAAAAAATTATATATATATATATATATATATATACTGTATATATACACATTTAATATATACAAATACAAAGAGTCCCCTTGGATGTAATGTTGATAACAAACGTGTGCTAAAGACTTTGCTTAAAAAGAGCAAATTAAGTCTAATAATGATAAACTATTAACAAGAGCCTTTCTAGTGATATCAGCATACCCTGTTAGAAATCATAATAATAATAATAATAATAATAATAATACAATATTTCATACATTTTCAAAGACCTCCTGAGATTCATTTTAATATATGTGACTCCACACCTCGTGAAATAATTCACCATAATGTGCAGCCCCTTGAGCATGAAACCGTTTGAGAGCAGCCAGCTGCTGTCCTCAATGTCTGCCTGCTCCTTTTGAACAGAGACACTGCACAGTAACTTTTAATTTAGAAACTCAGATTTAGCGAGGCTAACTCTGTTTTAGCTCGACTGAAACAAAGTGACTACTACTACAGTAAGAGAGAGAGAGGATGACGGAGAGAGAGAGGAAGAGAGAAGGAATGAAAGGGCTGTGGTTGACAGCTCTAATTCCATTTCCACGTATGGCTGCGTTCTAAATTGATTCTCATACAGCTCCGTGTCCCGTCGGCTTAAGCATGGCTCTGCTTAGAGCTGCAGAGTGCACAAAGCCAGAGGAGAGGGTGGGTGTGTGTGTGTGTGTGTGTGCGTGGCAACAAAATCCCCCATGCTGAAGACTTTAAGCACTGTGCACCATCCCTCTCTTTCCCCAGATTAGTCACGTATACTAAGCGATCCTCCTCTCAGACCACACATGTCCTTGCCCTTTAATAATCTCACGAAGCAATACGAAACTAGTGTCAATCAAACCACTTTTGTAAACACGTTCACACATACTTTCTTAGTTACATTGTTTTTTTTTTAACCACACCTGAAGGTTTACTAAGCGATTTTAAGATAATACACGTTGTCAAATTCACCAAATATCTCTTAGCAGTCCGCTACCTTACCGTTCTCTTTGTGTGCTTATCCTGTACGTTGACACAGTCCTGACTGCAGGAACACAAACCACAACAATAACCTAACCTGCCGCAGTGTCTGAGGGAGAACCATATGGCATTGAAGGGAGAGATGTTTTGGATCTGATGTCAGATTGAGATTTTTCTCAAGCTATCTATCCTCGGTCGGGAAAAAGGTTTTGCCATTCACAAAATCGCTCTATACAAAATACAGTGTAGCCTAAAAGAGCGGAATACAACTTAAGCCCAAGAAGGAGAGAGCAAAGGCAAACTCCTTATACGTGTTCCAGCAGGCAGTCTTCCCATATCACGTCAGTGGGCTTATAGGCCAAGCTTAATTAAACCTTGACTTAACGATGCAAATGGTATTGCTCTTTCTTGAGTCTACAAGCTCGTGCAGTAAAATATTAAACTCACCATCTATGTACACGTTAAATATTTTAGCATTAGGCAAGAGCAAAAATACATTAGTGTGCTTGTGCTTAATTAAAGCAGCAGTGCACAGTGTGTGTATTGAACAGAGAGCAGGAACATTGCACACAGCAAAGAGTGCATGTGCTTCCCCCAATTGTGGGCCTGAGCCTCGGGTTCGCATTCAATATGGCTTTGCAACTGGAGGTAATTCTCATGTTTTTATCATGCATTATACTCCCACGCTGTTGTTCCTGCTTGGTGACGTTCCACTCCAACAAGGCTAGCTATCAAAATGTATGGAATGGATGTGCGTAAATAGTTGACAACGGTTGCCTTGTTATAATACTTAACAAAACCGCACCAACAAAAATATAATTGAGTGTTGAGAACAGATAAAATAACTGCTTGCAGATTAATACAGCCATTCCTGCCGGGAATGTCACACACAGGCTATTTTACCTGGTGGGGTACAACCATTATCACATCGGGTTGCCAGCTCGGAAGTTGGCATTGATTTTCTTTCTGACAGTTCAGCTCAGATCCCTAAAAAGCCAACAGAAATACTCTTTCAAGCCACCAACATACAATCTGTAGCAGACCACCTAGAAACCCGACATCCACTAACACACTCTTCTTCTGTCTGTTTCCATGTAGCTAGCGAGTACAGCTTCAATACCGCTGGATCACACGCACCCATTGCCTTACAGCTCTGCATGTAATGTGGCGCCCAAGGCCAGTGCAGTCTGAGCTATACGACTGGCAGTCCATCAAATCACAGAGACAAACACAGAGCGAAAAAAAACAAAAACAAAGCAAGAACAAAGCAAGCGGAGAGCCGAGGGCCATATCCAGACATGAATCACAGGCAACCAAAGGTTACTGATACTTTGAGAGCGCCTACAACTCTACTTTCTCCTTTTATATAAAGCAGCAAACGTGTCAGGAGCCGCACATAAACACTATCATGTATTTATTAGACCACTGGCCAGGATGCTATCGCTAGTCATTCTGCCTCATTTGTTTTCCAACAGTGCATTTGAAAATGCGATGATATCATCAGAATCGTACAACATGCACTGGTTGACAGTAAAATGGATGTATGCAAATGTATGTATGGAAACAAGGTGTAGTTTATACAACTAGCTGTATTTATTCATTTATATTTTATTTTTACCCGGAGGACAGAGGCTGCTATGGGTCAGAGAAGTGACTAGTGCAAAATATGAGTACCGTTTGCTATGAGCTAGAGTGCACGTCAGGACTGATTTGATTAGAACCCTATTGAACTAGATATATTGTATCTAATAAATACATGTAATAACAATCCTTTTATTTCAAGGGTGCATATTTTTCATAAATTTTAGGAAATAGCAGTACTCTGCAAACATATCGATTGTTTAAAAAGATACAGACAAATATTGAACCAAACCGCAGTAAGTCTTATTAAGACTGGAGCTATGTTCTACTCTTCCTGCAGATAGAGTAATGTCAGCTACAATATTGTATAAGTCCTTCTTTACAGTGACTCTATATGACATTCTGCCACTAGATGTCACCAATAAGTGCGCCAAGTCGGTGTCATAGAAAATGTCTTTCCATAACTATAACACTCTTTGTTTGTCTCCCAGCATACTGTATTATGAACATAGACTTAATTCTGCAAAAGTAATAAGAAATTACAAATATATATTTAAAAAATAAAATTTTATTGTTGTTATATAACTATTATTTAAATTTACACCAAATATATTGTGATTTATAGTTATAAAAATAATACTATTTCAGTGTTGGTATAAACTATTCTTTATGCACAAGTGTTATAACTTTGATTAGCTCCCACTTGGTCAAAACAATTAAACAACAGTACAGAAGACATATTACAAAATAGAACAGATGCATTGGTGCTAGAATAAATACTATTAAGCAATTCCTACTTGTACTGTACTGTAAACCAATGTGTTTTACCTGATTACCATTCATAGAACTCATTTATATTGCAGGGTTTGCCAAGTAGAAGATCTAGACTGGCTGCTGACTTCAAACAGTCAGCAGCTAAATCAAGGCGGGTAACTTAAATCATTACAGTGTATTTGTATTGCAGATTTACCCCAATGAGCTTGTTGTGTTTCATCTCATCAGTAGGTTGCTTAATGAGCTATGTGTGGCAAAAGCACTGCATGAATTCTTTATTATACCTTATTATATACAATGGAGCACAGGAGATTTCTGTTAGCCGGGTGATGCCTGGAGCCATTATCAAGAAGTAATGAATCATAAACTGCATTTATTGTGGGTTTTATATATACAGTATAGTACAGCAGCTCTTCATAACATCATATCTTCTTAATGTGTTTTAACGTGTTTAGTTTATATTGGTACACCATATAACTGTGCACTCTCATCCAAAGTAACATTAACACTAAAAACAAGTAAAGGGAGAGAATCTAAATATATAATGCTCTCATAGGTGTCCAGTGAGTACAAGCTTCTGGATCCTTTGGGCATGTGGTGTTTTATAACCATTGTTTGTTTTCTGTCTGGCATTGAATTTGACCATGGGCTACCGACACACATGTTTCCTTGTTCCCAGAGGCAAAAAATAGACTATACGCTTTTTGACTCATTTATTTTAAAAATGTTGCGGTGGGAGGGAGGATAACTTATGGACAGGGTTCCGCGATCACTGCTCATACCTGTGTGATTCATAGTGAACATTGGCCACACTACATCAAGCGCTTGGCTCTGTCCTAGGGTCAGTATGAATCAGTGCCAACAAGTGATCTGGATGAAGGGAATGTGATATCAATGGCACCAGGTGGATTACAAGCAGGTCTACCCTCAGGCAGACAAAATGGCCTCTATCACAGCTTGCATAAATGGTTAGGATCATTATTAATGTGAGGTGATTTCAGAGTGCCCAGCTGGATAATAGATGTGGCTTATACCCTGCCTTCTTGGTGTTAATCAGCTAGTTGAAGTTATTTCCTGAAATTGTGCCCTAAGCTCAATTTAGTAGGCTATGTGGTTGTGGCCAGATGGCCTCTGTGGCATGGGGGATGGGGCACAAACATGGGGTCAGAGCAGAGGGCCCAGCAACAGCCAGGAGCAGTCCATCTGGACAACAAAGCACACCTGAGACAAATTAACCTCTCTCTGTATCTCCATTGGGTTTCAGACAACGAGTGACGAATCGGTCGACTTGTATGCGGGAAACACAAAGGCAACTTGTAACTGTATCTAACCTTAACTTTAACCGCATGCTACCAAGAAGAAGAAAACATTTGTATTTATAAAGTCTTATTTTGTAGTTAACACACAAAGCCACAGAAAACCACATTACGCCACAAATTACATAAACTGAATATTTTCCATTATGTGCCACATAATATACCAGACATATCCACCAGAATCTCATCTGCTCTGTTAGCATGTTGTCGCAATTCACAGCCTTTTTGTCTAAAAGCCACCATCGTATTGGTGGAATTGTACTGCTATAAATGCACCAAATTTATGTCAACCTAATAATGGTTAACAGGCCGCAATACCTTTTCTTAAGTCTGGTGTGATTGAACCGAACTGAAATTAACATTGTCTTCTTTGCATTCAATATGCTGAGGATTGTTAATTCTACTATGCCATCCATCCATCCATCTTCTCCCGCTTATCCGGAGTCGGGTCGCGGGGGCAGCAGCTTCAGTAAGGGACCCCAAA
>JAODUH010003431.1:0-11361 GCA_027564835.1 Typhlichthys subterraneus
TGGAGTAATGGTCTAATCTATTACTCTATGAGAACACATGGAGTAATGGTCTAGTCGTTACTCTATGAGAACACATGGAGTAATGGTCTAGTCTCTTACTGTGTGAGAACACATGGAATAATGGTCTACTCTTACTCTATGAGAACACATGGAGTAATGGTCTAGTCTCTTACTGTATGAGAACACATGGAGTAATGGTCTAATCTATTACTCTATGAGAACACATGGAGTAATGGTCTAGTCGTTACTCTATGAGAACACATGTAGTATTGGTCTAGTCTCTTACTGTATGAGAACACATGGAGTAATGGTCTAGTCTCTTACTGTACTGTGTGAGAACACATGTAGTATTGGTCTAGTCACATACTGTAGATAACACCACTTAGTTATTGCTGTGCTGTATTTCCCAGATTTGCAGTGATCTGTTCTGGTTAAATATTGTTGGGGAAGAATGTCCAAGATAAGTTTGAATGTGCTTGTAAAAAATGTAAACGTAAGGGTTATTATTCTGTTCTGTTAGCTAAAGATAAGAATTCAGTATTTAAAGTAGGTTTAGACTTGAGCGGTCTATCATATTTGTGGCAACATTTAAAGGTTCCCATGCTAACAGGCTAAATGACACAAGCTATATGATCTAGCTTGTATCTCTGGATAAGTGGTAGGTATGATTTGCTAATTGTCAACGATATTTCTCCACCTGCAGGTATGGCTTCACGTTCCTAGGTCTTGAGAGCAAACAAATGAAAATTATGAACAGGAACAAAGATGTGGAAATGTAAGTCAGGACTTCCTATTGTATCTGGTTTTATAAATGCCCTCAGCGTATTCAATTTTTTGCTGAGTATGGATATAATACAATACTCATTCCCTAAAGGTATGAGCTCCTTCATGTGCTGAACTTTGATCCCGTGAGAAGGAGAATGAGTGTAATAGTCCGATCCAAATCAGGTGAGCTGGGATTACTGTTAACTTCTGTGGTGACATCTGACAATCCCATGTACTGGCCATGTGTTGTGTACTTATGGCATGTGTGTGTTTGTGATCTTCACTCAGGAGACGCGCTGCTGTTCTGTAAGGGGGCCGACTCCTCCGTCTTCCCCCGGGTCAGACAGGAGGAGGTGGAGAATATACGCATGCACGTGGAACGCAACGCTACGGTGGGTGATGTATAGTGTTAGCGGCCTCCATACCAGTATGGGTGTATGTTTGTTTTCTGCACTGTTGATTACACTAGATTACATTTTCACCAAGCCCACAAACGTCACGCGTGTTCAAAAGAACACAAAAATAGTCTGGTACACCTAGATAGTTCAAGGATGATGTCACAACAGTTGGCACATGTGAGCTTTTTATTTAATGATTTATTTAGAAGGCAGTCACTGAATTACCTTCGGGCCACTGTATACTTCAGATAAACATCCTCTGACAGGGTCAAGAGCTGTGTGTTTGCTATGCCTATTGAATGTGCATGTTTAATAAGTTAACGTGACAAAAAGTTCAGACACAAATGCAAGAGGAAGTAGAGCATTCTGTGTTTGCAGACGTAACTTACTTCCACATTGTGTAAAACGGGTCTCGTCGCTAATGGTTAGGTGCTATATGAGCTGGAACATGCCTTCTTTTAATCGAGATGCCTCCAGGAGCTACTAAAAATAATAATTGTGACAATATTAGTTAAACTATTAAACGTTTGCACAGTAAACAATAAAAGATTCTGTCAACATGCGATCTGAGCAGGGAGTCTATTCTCTGCTGCGGGTCGGTTACTTAACATATGCTCAGCACACTATTCTAATAACACAGGTCAAAAAGTTCGATTTCGGAATTAAAAGCAACAGACAAGCTATGCTGAAGACTAACAACTAGCGGCTAGCGCAAGCATCCAGCTTTAGCCGACATACCGCTCACTGTACATTAGACTATAAACAATGGAGTATTGTAGCTCATTGCCTGATCAATATTATTAATAATTATTGTTACAAAATAATTGTCTGCAGTGTGGCAGACCCAAAGTAATAAACCAAAGTCAATAAGCTACAGGCTAATGTACAAATACTGTCCTGACCTGTACTGTACAATACAATGTTATTCTTATTTCTTTTAAATAAATAAGACCACTTGTATAGTTCTACAGGAGTCATATTACCGTACTGTTATCAGCACGGCTGTGATTACCTCAGTGTCTCGAGTGTCTCTATTGTGTCGTCTATTCTAAGTATAACTTTTATATTGTTGGTTGATGATCGTCAGGTATCGGTCAGAATTATTTACCTAAAAAGAGCATTAGGTTATGTTATCTGATTACCCAAAAGTGAATATTACGGTTTGGTTCAAACTAATGTAATGTTACTTTCACCGATGAGCGGAAGCGATGAGATCTGTTTTCCACTTTAGTCATGTGACATTCGACATAACCCCTATCTTTGTTGAACTGGGGACTGATGTAGGGGCTGGAAATGAAGGCATATGCGGGTGCCCGAAGCTATACTTAGGCCTACCTGTGTGTCAGGACCCTCCCACAGCCACACACTGCTCGGTGCAAACAGCAGACAGGGAATGCAGAATATACTTCTGGCTGCCCAGCCACAAAGCCAATGCTTTCTTGGCTGATGTAATGAAATTATGAAATACAGCCTAATCTTCTTCAGTTTTCTCTGGTACAGAGAAACGGTAGCTCAGTGCTTTGTTTTATAATAGGCCTACTGGCGGGGGGCTATGAATCAGTGTGATCCTATATAACAGGTAGGCTACTGTAGGCTATGGTGAATCCTTATGAAGTCTGTTCCGTTAATGTTTGGTGCATTATAACTGTTTAATAGTCTACACACTGTATAATAACATAGGCTAGTATATTTTTGTGTGTGCACATAATAACCTACCATGACACTGTCAATTGCTTAAACTTTGTATTTGTGGGTAACCTACTTTTAGTTTAAAAAAAAAGTTCTGTCATTCTAGGAATTATGTAATAGGCTATTCTGCAGAGAATAGAGAGAAACTTTAACATGACTTCTGGTAAAACACAGGCAATATAGAAAGCGCTTTTAGAAACTACTCTTGCGTTACTCGTAAATAGAGTTACAGGGCTAGTAATGTTTTAGCCGGGCTAGTGTAAATTTTGGTCTACTAGCCCGGCTGGCTAGTGCCAAACATCCTTAAGATCCACCCCTGTATATGGTATGTTTGATTCAGCATACTGTAGCTAGAACACACAACCCAAGTGAGCCATGGGCTCCAGCCTTGTGCTAAGCTAAGTGCTAAGTGTTCGTGGACGCTCCCGGTGCGCAGGAGGGCTACCGGACGCTGTGCGTGGCCTACAAGCACCTCAGTGCGGAGGAGTATGCCCAGGCAGACGCAGGCCTGAGGGAAGCCATGCTGGCCCTGCATGACCGAGAGGAGCAGCTGATGGCGGTGTATAACCAGGTGGAGACGGGTATGAGTCTCCTCGGCGCGACCGCAGTGGAGGACAGGTGGGTGCCAGCCGCTATCCTGTTGAAAGCATTGTTGTTGTTGTCCCCCAATAGAAAATGTCCATGTAGTTTCACAATATTTAATTTTAATCTTGAAATTACAGCCAACTGCCTGAGTGGCTGTTGAAGTCTTTGACGCCTTCTGATAGCAAGTTGAAAGACAAGAGTCTTTTAACATGCATATTCTTCCTGAAAGCTTTATTTATCAAACAGAAAGATGTAGTGGGCTCCCTGTCATACAGAACGTAATGTGAGAAACCAGAGAAACCCGTGTTCCAATTGGCAAACGAAGGCTTTGAGCTCACCGCTAACGCTTGCGAACACACACAAGTGGTCTGAGGAGGTAGAGTTACAATTTAAAGCTCTTTACATTTTGGAGTGCTCAAAAAGTTAGAGTAACTACACCTTCATTAAAAACAGCACTGAACTGTGATGGAATATATCGATGGTAATATTGCCAAATGTCTCTACGGCCCTGGTTTGTGAGGAGGAGAGTCTTGAATTGAATACAGAATTGTACAGGTCGCCAATGAAGTTGAATCTGAAATGGAGTGATGTTATCTGTTGACCTTGTGAGGATTCTGACAGCAGAGTTCTGAACTAGTTGGATGCAATTGATGAATTTGGTTGGGATGCCAGAGAGAAGAGAGTTGCATTAATCCAGACGGGAAGTGACAAAGGCGGGGATGAGAGTTTCAGTGCTTGAGTATGAGCGTGAAGGTATTGATATGTTGCGGAGGTGAAAGAAGGATGCCCGGGTAATGGTTTTGATGTGTGATTTGAATGAGAGAGAGTTATCAAAAGTGACGCAAAGACTTTTCATGGTTGATGACAGTGGGATGGGAAGACCAAAAATGATAAGGCTGGGGTTGTCTTGTGTGGAAAGGGTGGATTTGGAGCCAATGAGCAGGTCCTCTGTCTTACTGTTGTTGAGTTTGAGGGCATTAAGAGTCACCCAGCTCTGGATGTCATGAAGGCAGTTGGTGAGGGAGATTGGGGAGAGGGATGAGCTGGGTTTGGTTGAGATGTAGAGCTGGGTGTCGTCCGCGTACGTACTCTTTTTAACATAAGTACACGTATGACGTTTGAACACACTTCTGACAGTAGCTCCTGCTACGATATCTCATCCCTACGGTCTCCGTCCTCCTCCTCCTGGCAGGCTCCAGGAGGAGGCGGCAGAGACCATGGAGGCTCTGCAGGGCGCGGGCATCAAGGTGTGGGTGTTGACAGGCGACAAGATGGAGACGGCCAAGTCCACGTGCTACGCCTGCCGGCTGTTCCAGAGGGGCACGGAGCTGCTGGAGCTCACGGTGCGCACCCTGGAGGACGGGGGCAGGCGGCGCGAGGAGCGCCTGCACGAGCTGCTGCTGGAGTACCACAAGAAGGCCGTTAAGGACGCCCCGCCCGCCAAGGCAGGGCTCACCAGGTATGGGCCCCATGCTTTGACTGGCTTCTCTGTTGCTGTGCTGAGCTCTGACCTTCTGCCACTAGATGGCACACTAGAGCACTGGCATCGCAGAACAAATGCTCCGTGGGTGGGCCACACACACACACACACACAGACACACAGCACGTTTGACCCCAAAGTGTGGTCCAAATAACTAGCGAGCAGTGTCAGCAAAAGCTGAAAAAACTGTGTGCTCAGTATCTAAAGGTACGGGATGCACTCCGTAAAATCTGGTAGCTCGTCGGACATCAAGGACATATTCCAATGGAACGATTATGTGGACTAAATGATTGTCCTGAAACCAAGTAGCCAACCTAATGTGTTGGACTAAGCGTGCGCTGGCCCTGGATGTTTACTGCAGTGTGAGAGCAGGCCAGCGGGGGAGTGGGGAGGGGGGGGCAATCATGCTCAGGCACAGTTCAAGGCAACTGGGCCAAGTGGGAGAGTGCCTTAATATGCACACAGTGGCCGGCCCCGGCATGTAAACAAAGAACAGAGGAGCTTGGATTACACACACAGAGGCAGTGTGATGTCGTTCTCTGTTCAGGACACGGTTACTCCACTATATCTTTACATAGAGAATAGTTGATATACTGTCTACAGTATACTGTATCAAGGTCGAGGTTGCACAATGTTTCAATATTCCTGAAATGTATTTGAATTTCACTTCATTTTGTTGTTTGCTAAATGTATAATGCACTTAATTCATTTTTAACAAGCTCTTGCAGATTTTATGTTAAAATATTAAAACCAGTTAAAGATGTAGTCAGTGATTGTAAGATGCACTTTTTGTGAAGTTAAGCAAATATTTGCTCACGGTCTGCTAGCTGCCAATTCTCTGTACATACTGAAAACAATCTAGTGTTTCTACACTGCCCTGGCTTTGTAATAAGGAACAAAGCTGCTGAGGAGGCACCATATGGCATTGAATGGATATCTATATTATTGATTTAGTTATCAGATTAATCGGAAAAATAATCGCTAGATTTTGTGACAAAAAAATAATAATGGTTTAGTACAGCACTAGTTCAAATGCAAAGAACAAACGTCCTACTTATGCTAAAAATGTGTTTACCAGTAGATTAGATACAGCATGTTGTTGTGTCTGTTAAACTGACCCATCCTCTCTGTGTGTCTTGAAGGAGCTGGTCCACCACTAACCACGACTATGGCTTCATCGTGGACGGAGCCACTCTGTCCCTGGTGTTTACGTCATCCCCAGACTCCAGCAGCCTCTACAAGAGCCTGTTCCTGCAGATCTGTCAGAACTGCACGGCCGTGCTGTGCTGCCGCATGGCACCGCTGCAAAAGGCTCAGGTATGTGGCCTCTTACTAGTCCCTGAACTGTGTGTTTAACCTCGGGCAAAACAATCCCTACTTTGTTACTTATTATAATTATTATTTGAAGAATATTGGCGCTTGGTGTATTCTTCTAGCGATTATGTCCTGGTGTGTTTGTTAGATGATGTATGTTGTACATGTATGACATCTAACTAGCCCTGATGACATGCTAACTGCTGTCGGTATTCTAACAGGAGCTTGGTTGCCTACGACAACTGGTATACGATCTCTTCTATCGACAAACGTACTGACTGTTATCTGCTTTAATTGCTAAAGGCTGTAAATGTTAACCAAAGATTAAGATAATGTTGATCTACATTAGGTACGCTACAAAATGTAGATAGTGTACCGCTACTGTAGTGCCAAACCAAAACGGTTTATAAGTAAATTATAATGGTGGTGGAGGGGGGGTAATTGTATTTTCTTCCCCGTCTTCATCTTTAGATTGTGAAGATGGTGAAGAACTCCAAAGGCAATCCCATCACCCTTTCCATCGGGGATGGAGCCAACGATGTCAGCATGATTCTGGAAGCTCACGTTGGCATCGGTATGAACCTCTCATGCCAGAGCTGACTCAGGGATCTCTGAAAGTGTTGCCTTAATTCAAAGGATGGCTTTTTTTTTCCAGTGGACGCATTAAGTTTAATTATGTCCTTGGTGTCGTAGGGATTAAGGGTAAAGAGGGCCGGCAGGCAGTGAGGAACAGCGACTATGCCGTTCCAAAGCTGAAGCACCTTAAGAAGCTCCTACTGGCACACGGGCACCTCTACTATGTTCGCATTGCCCACCTGGTGCAGTACTTCTTTTACAAGGTATGTGGCAGACTAGTGAGAAGTGTATACTTGGTTTCTAATACTGTCACACAAATACTAACCTTCCCCAGTAATAGCAATTGATAGACGTAGCTTAGACTGAGCTGTTTGGTAAATATATTTAGCATGTATTAGACCAATTCATAAAGTGTAACTGCACCATAGCTCTGAGCCTGCATCCACCCACTGCACAACTTTGAAAAATGCTAAAACATAGTTGAGGAGCTGCATGAGAGGAGGGGTGGCCTGTAAATATTTGAATATTTGACCATAACATCCCGAGCTGCATCCAGAATTAGTGTACGTTTGCTAATGTTTGCGAACACATTTAAAAAAAATTCTGTTTGCTTTGAGTTCGCTGCGAACACAAACAAAAGGGTCTGAGGTCCACATTGACGCTGGACGAAGGGTGACCGTTGAAATCTATTTACTCCTAAGGTTAATTATTGTTCCAATAAATTATACACAAAACGTTCAGATGTCATGTTCAAAGCAAACACGTTCGTCAATTCTGAACGCACATCTGACTTTTATAAAAACGGGAATGTTAACACCATCATTTATGTGTCTCATCATAGTGCCATCTTATTTAGTTCACACACACACAAACGATTTTAGGGTGCAGTTACACTTTATTTTTTACCTGGGGCATTAGACTTGACATGCCTAAATAATGTAGCACTAAATCAAATATTCAACGCCCGTAATCACGTCTGTTGGTTCTCCGTTTTACTTTCAGAACCTCTGCTTCATCTTACCTCAGTTCTTGTACCAGTTCTTCTGTGGCTATTCACAGCAAGTAAGTATGTGCCAGAAGCTCTGGGGGTTGATGGGTGCCCTGCACCAAACCACAGTGTCCCCCTACAGCCACAACTACCCTCTCCTTCCCTCTGACTCATCCCCCGGTGCATCAGGTGTAATCTTACATAAAGGCTCTTTACCACAGTCAGACAGGATGTATCAAAGGTCATATCCTGTGTGTGTGTGTGTGATGCAGCGTCTTATCCTTTATATCAAATTAACCCCCTCCCCCCCCATCCCTCCTGCCATCCTCCACAGCCCCTGTACGACGCAGCCTATTTGACGATGTACAACATCTGCTTCACCTCTATGCCCATCCTGGCCTTCAGCCTCTTGGAGCAACACATCTGCACGGAGGTCCTGCTGGACAACGCTACCCTCTACAGGTACGCCGTGGGAGCGCACGTGACCAGCCTGTAATCCTACCAGGTTTGGAGTCGTACTGTACAGCGGCTGCAGTGCGCCCTGACAGTGTTAGACTTTCCATGTGATTTAGCATGAATTCTGTTAGACTCTGATTAGAAGGGATATTTACTTTAAATTGATTACGTATTGATTTTCCTCTTTGTATTAGGGAGATTGCCAAAAATGCAATGCTGCGGTGGAAGCCCTTCCTCTACTGGACTGTACTGGGGATTTTCCACGGCCTACTGTTCTTCTTCGGCGTCCGCTACCTGTTCAGCAACCCAGCCCTGCAGGATAACGGCCAGGTAGGCCCGCCGCCATTCACCCACGTAGCTAAGCAACCGAGCCCTCGGATGCTCATTCGTCTCGCTTTTGATTGCAGGTGTTCGGGAACTGGTCGTACGGAACCATCATCTTCACTGTACTTGTCTTCACTGTCACGCTGAAGGTAATTACTTCCCGTTGCTTAAGTCTTTTCCCTGAAGGTGTGCGTGAGATTAATGGAGTTTCCATAGTGGATCACGGCCAACCCTTCTGGTTTCTCGTGCTTGACTAATGTCATAACGCGTTAGCTGGGGGGTGGGGGGTTGCTTTGAGTGGTTTCCGCATGTAATTGATCAACGCTGTGCTTGTCCCCCACAGCTGGCTCTGGACACCAGGCATTGGACCTGGATCAACCACTTTGTCATCTGGGGCTCCCTGGCCTTCTATGTGTTTTTCAGTTTCTTCTGGGGGGGCATCATATGGTGAGAGAGGCCAGACAGGAACAAACCTGCTTCGTCCAGCTCATGTGTCTCTGTGTGTGTGTGTGTGTGCTGCAACAGTGTGGTTTATTGATTATGATACATGTACTGTGTAAAGCATGCATGCTCTGGGATTCACTGGTATTGTTTAAATGCAGTACCATTTATATATGGTGATGTTGGGGGGAGGGGGAACTCTCTGGTGTGTGTCTTCCCAGCCCAACACACCCAAGTCTTAACGTGTGTGTGTGTGTGTGTGTGTGTGTGTGTGTGCGTGCGTGCGTGCGTGCCCCTCCCCCAGGCCCTTCCTGAAGCAGCAGCGGCTGTACTTTGTGTTCGCCAACATGCTGAGCTCCGTGTCGGCCTGGCTGGTCATCATCCTGCTCATACTGCTGAGCCTGCTGCCAGACATCCTGCTGGTGGTGCTACGCAGGCGCCGCGCCCCACACACACACCAGGTCAGAGGGGGCTCTCACACACACACACACCAGGTCAGAGGGGGCTCTCGCACACACACACACACACACCCTAGGTCAGATGGGGTTCACGCACACACACACACACACACACACCAGGTCAGAGGGGGCTCTCACACACGCACACACCCACCAGGTCAGCTGGGGCTCACACACACTCAGCGTTAACTCAGCGTACACACACACGCACACGTGTTAACTCAGTGTCCACAGCAGGCACTGCTGTACTGACTCCCACTGCTCCTACAGGGTTCTCTCAGGTACGTTTGTGTAGTGGATATCCACCCACTAGTCATTCAAACCTGCTATGAGCACACAATGGTTTAATCTGCCCTTCCAGACACGCATGCTTTGTCTTAGGTATTGTTAGGGCAAATGGACACACAAAGGCAGAACAAAAACGCTCCAGTCCATAAATGGTTGCCACAGAATATCTAAACAATTGTCCTGGAAACTATTCTGGATGCCATCGTTGATGAGTCTGTATACTACATACACTGTAATAGGTCCAGGATGGTTTGTATTGACAATATTCCAGCTAAAGGCACTGCTACTGTAGCTACTGTTTAGCTAGTGTAGAAGGTTAACGTTTCATTAAACTCCCATTTAACTAAAGCTCTCCTTAACCTTTTTAATGCTATTGTATCGCTTTATCTTCCTAGCATCTAGTCTTTCATGTTTTCAATCCCCTCCTCCCTCTTTCTCACCCTTGTTGCATCTATCTGCTCCTCTCCTCCTCCCTTGCTCCCTGGACGCGCCGTAGGTGAAGCATCGGCTTCCTTCCTCGGGGACGTCCACTATCTTCATGCTGTCGCAAACTGCCAGCACTCACAGCTTCACCTGGAGTGACTGAGGTCTCTCTCTCTCTCTCTCTCGTCTCTCTCGCCCTCTCTCTCGCCCTCTCACTCTCTCTCTTTCTCCCCTCCCTTCCCTGGTTTCCAGCCCTCCTTGCTGCTGGCCCTCATACTCTTACAGTAGCTCCACCCCAATCCCCCCTGATTTAGTAGGGTTAGTACAGTATGCAATAAGCCAGTGGTCCTCAAACAGTGGGTCAGGATATCCTCCCCCACTCGGTCACTCACTAAAATGAAGCCATATATTATATATTTCTATTTCGATATGCTGTGCTAGGAACATGAGTGAGTCATTGTAGCTGGGGTGTGGTGTATGGGGTGGGCTGTGGCTCAGAATGTGAGAACCACGGCAATAGGCTGGAAGCAACCACCACTCTTGGTTACAGTAGCACATTTTTTGTTAGACCCTAACCCTGCGTACACACCGCCGACGTGTTCAGCTCACAAAAAAGGCACGTTCCAACTAATTTAGAACGGACGCCAGCGTTTCCCGGCAACAGCCCAGCGGAGCTATGCTCGTTGACAAAGTCGTTAACATTATGCTAATTTTCAGCAATTCATGCTTATTTGGAGTTCGGCGACTACCAATGGCAGGACAGATGTTCTCTGCATCTTCTGTCCGATAGCTATCTTAAAATCCCTCGCTGTTAACTAGTGCCTGTTCGCGGTCCATAGTGGAATAGTTTATACTTGACAAAATGTAGTATTTATGCAGACACTTCAACAAATCAAACGCACAAATGGTGTGCATTCCCTCAAAAAGATAAACATTTTGGAGGGAATGCACGCCATTTGTACATTTGATATGACCAATTTTACGGTAGACCTCACGCTATGTCTGGTTGTCACTGCCGTTTTGGACGCTATAGAGGGCGTGACGACAGCCTGTCAATGATTAAGCGTTTTGCGAGTTGAATACGTCGGCGGTGTGAATGTAGGCTAGGACATGTCATAGCTGCAGTAAAAACACATGGGGGGGGGGGTTATGGGACCACATCTTTTCTCCACACCT
>JAODUH010003432.1:0-11361 GCA_027564835.1 Typhlichthys subterraneus
CCCCCCCCCCCCCCCCCCCCCCCCCCCACCCCCCCCAACTTCACTCCCCAACTCACACACAGCGCTTCATTCACAGTTTATCTCGTTGACTCAGAATAGAGACACCTTATCTGCGTGGAGGAGAGTGGTGATAAATGCCCCCCCCCCACCTCTCATCCTTGCTCCCAGGAAGGGTGGAAGGAAAAAAGACAAGACTTCTTACTGCACTTCTTCATTGTAGGTGCTCTTTTCAGGGTTTGTGCAGAGCAGACATTCCCCATTCGGGTCACACACTCAGGTTGCAGGATTCTGCGGCCATCGTGGAAGGCTAGTGCAAGCTCACACCCCGTAATGGAGCGTAAACGGGGGCAATGCTAACGAAAATGACAGTCTTTTCTTTGAAGGGAGTGACGTGTTGTTGACACAGGAAATGAACACTTGTAATGCACTTTTGTTTGTTTGGTTTATTTTGTACACAGCAGAACCATTAGCCTGCCCTCTACTTTCTTGCTACTAGTCATGTAAAAATTACTCTGATAATAAGAGTGATAATAGTGACCAAATATAAATATGCCAATGTTTATTCTGTTCTTTTTCCATAGTTGGAATGGTTTCGTCAGATAGTTTAGACAGGGTTCTTCCAGATGTTTGTCTGGAGCCCAGCATTCTATTTCAGAGCGTTCTGCAATATTTTGGAGGTCTCATGCGTTTGAACCCATCCTCTATTTGGATTACAGACATCTATCATCATCACATTTTCCTTTTGTATGTAAAACCATAATCCGTGTAAGCAAAAGCCAGTCCCATGCTTCTAGTCTGCAGCTTGCTATCTTAAGCTCTGCAAAATTGTGGGTAGTTTTGTTGTCTTTTATCTGGCTTATGTTATAAACAATGCATGATTTAGCGGGTAATAACTCACATCATTGAATTCCAACTTTAAACAAAAGTTAACTCGATGAACTTTCCATAGCTTGTCCATGCTTGTGTTATTGTCTATGACTGTAAAAATAGTATTTCATTATCAATATACATGTAGTCAGAATATTGAACCGTAATCATTTAATAATATGGTAGATCTGCCAACGTATCACTTTCCTTTTCCCAAAAGAAAACATCGGGTAACCCTATTTTCTATCCTCCGTATTCACCCACCCCCCATCAAGTTAAACTGAATTGTACAAAAAGCCATAGACTAAAAGTCATAGACTAATCCGGTTGTCAATCAGTTCCCTGCAGGAGCACATCCAAAAATGGTAGCAAGACTTCCATAATCTCTGAGCAACACTATAATTGGAAGGGGAATTTATAAAATGTTTGGCAAGATATGCAAACGCATGTAGCTCTTCTCTTGACATGGAGGGAGGACATGGAGATTTGTTTCAAAGTACTAATTATCCTGTATCTTACTCCTCGGAGCCACAGTCTCCATTCATATAAGAATGAGTTGTTACAATAGGAGCAGTTGTGTATCAGCAGTAGATGTCCATCTTTTTCAATGTTCTTTTTTAGCCCTGACCCAAAACCATTATAGTTGCCTGTATCAATGTATCAATTTATTGAAATTAAGACATTTATGTGTTGCGAATGAACCAAGAGGATGGACATTTGCACTGTACCTCTTTCAAATTGCCTACATTGTATGAAAAATAAGGGCTGAGTCATCTTAAGCTTCACATTGCCACAGTGGCCAAACTTTTTTATAATTTATTTGTTGTTCTGCTGGTAACTGAGTTACCAATCACGTTTGGAGGCTAACTGGAGTTAAAAAGCTAAAATTGAATTAGCTTTGTAGCATGTTTATGTATTTCTATATTTAAAAACTACAAGTATGTGTATTATATAGTATAATATGTTATACTTTGCCAATTTTGACTGTTTTAAGTTCAAGTTCTGGGTGTGGCACTGTAAACATGCAGGAATGACCTTCTGTATTACTATTCACATTCTGCTTATCTATGGCCTATATATGGCCTTTAGGGGAATGTGGGTACAGATGAGTAAAGGTCGTTCCATTACGGCAGTAAAATTGAACATGTGGAATTGAGGTTTACTTAAGCTTTGAGATGGGCACGTTTCTATCTGGGGATTATGTCATGATGAAGAGATGTCACGCTAAGGTGGCTTTCTCAACTTATCTCCTGGATTCACATCTGCCTCCAGGTTGCCCTTAGCTTAAGACACAAAGTCTTTCTCACTGCCAGCTGTCCTTAACCCTTCTTCTCTGGCTTCTGCACGCCTCGCGCCCTGTCCCGTGATGGCAGGCCATACCAGATGAGTTGCATTCAAGTTCATCCCCGCCCGGCGTCCTTACCCAGCAGCTGGTTTGCGGGACAGAGTCGGGCAGCTCGGCACGTCTCCCATCAGCTCCCCCTTACAGCTTAGCGGTCCCCGCCGCCACCCACTGACCTACGCCACCATCGAGGGCAGCGAACCTGCAACTGTACAGCTGGCCTCTCCTTTAAGCTCTTCCAGAAACCCCCCCACCAAACTGTCACGGCCAAGCCCCCCCTTCCCATGCAGGATTACCTCCGCAATAACCTTGACACGTCCTCTACCAGCTTTCCCTTTCATGCTAGGCCTGTGCCCTCCACACGCAGTCCACTGTGGTCTACCACACCCCGGGCACACAGCTGTCAAGATGACTGCTGCCCGCCCACACAACTACCTCAGTCTAACAGATTGTCTTCCCCCTTTTGATTGTCTTCCCCCTTCTTGACACAGAATGGGATCAGCATTGTGAAGTGGGTTTTTTTTTTTTTTGTAGTCTGTATGAAATGTAAATACTTCCATTGCAGGAAGTATTTACATTTCCCCCCCACAGTGTGTGTGGGGGGGCTGAACTGTAGAGGTCACAATGTGGGGAGCAAGCTGGCATCCACAATTTTTTAAACATGGATAGAGCCAAGAGCCAGGAGGGTTGCCATATTAAGGTGTGGAGATTGGTTGTGAGCGTTTGAGTGTTTGTGTGTGGGGTGGTCAGGGAATGAGGATGTGTGTGCGTGTGTGAGAGATGTTGGGTGGGGCAGCTATTTGAGAAAAGTCAGCCTAGAGGAAAACATGATCTTATTACCGTTCAAAAAGGTAGCATTGGGGACAACGGGAGTATTGGCTGTCAGGAAGCCTGGGGTGAGTGGGATTGAACAGTCATGATGGATCCACAATACAGTCATGGGTAGCTCACTGTGCTGGTACCTCTCCCCCCCTTCCCACTCCTCATAGCACCGGAGTTGACAGGCTGACACATGACACACACTACAGCAAGGGGTCCTTTGATGGTGCCTGGAGACATGTCAACCGGCCCGCCCACACAGGCCACTGGCAGTGGCAACAGTTAAAATCCGGGCACTTTGCCTGGTAGAAAAATATAATCTGAAACTTTAAAGGCAGTCAGGATCACCTTCATTTCGTGCCTGGGAAATCTTATTCAGATGGCAGGTTTTCCAGACTTGGCAGGAGAATATAGAGAGCAGGAATCTAATTATTTTAGCTGGTAATGCTCTGGTTATTGAGCTTGGCACATAGGAGTCAAAACGTTGTCCGTTTAGAGACTTCAGACAGCCCACTTCAATCGCTGTGATGTTGACGGGCATCGTCTACGCCATGTTTATGTGGAAAAGAAGACCTCAAGATATCCAACAATATGTATAATGAAGATGAGTTGATGTATTATTTTAGTACAAATGGACGCTTTGGCTGGACGTGACGGCTGGATGATGTATTGCTCTCTTAGAGCAATACAATCACAAGAGCGGTTGACAGACTTGGTAGAGAAATAATTGAGATTGTGTTGACCTACTGAAGCCACCTGTGAAGCCTTTTCACTCCACTTTCACATACTTGAGAGTTGCTCCATTTTGAGTGCCATGTAATCCTCTCTGAGGCACCAGAGGGTACATTATTTTATTTTTTAATGCGTGTGAGTAATTTCACAGTTAATCCTCAAACTCGCCAATTTGCTGCCGTCAAGATCAGTTTTAATTATCACCTCCCACTTTATGGCTAATATGAGGTCCAGCTGCTTTATGTTAATTTGGTACTGGCTGTTGAATATTGACCCTGATTCCTTGTGTGTGCGTGTGAGTGTGCGCTCACTGAGCGATTAATTATGAAGTAGTGACTGTGGGCCGCAGCCAGGCCTGGTGTGCCACAGATGCATGATGGGCCAGTGCCCTGGCAGCAACCGGGTAGTGGGGGTGGGTGGGGGGTGGTGGGGGGGGTGGGGGGGAGGAGAGAGAATTAAAGTGTCAGGAGGATGCGTTTGACGAGAGATCTTTTTGAACAATCTCGTGTCTTTTGTCCCCTAGTCATAAAAGGGAGATCTATTTTACTTACACACACACACAATTTCACTTCTTTCTAAATTAGTGCACGATAAGCTGCTTTTTAGTGTAAACTGACAGCATTGTTATATATATATATATATATATATATATATATATATACATATATATATATACATAGAGAGAGAGAGATAATATATATTTGCACTATAAATTGGATAACAGTTGTTTTCTTGTTTGCATTGCGAAATACCTCATGTCATTGCAATACCAGATGTCCAATACTCTTGGGTAATAGATTTTAAGGTCATTTTAAGTTTATTTTTGTGTTCTCAGGTGGTCAGTTATCCTTGGTTGGTTTTGATTGGATACACTCTAGAAGGTAGCAAAAACAGAATTTGTATCATAGTAAGTTAAGTGTGAGCAAGGCCTTGGCCTTGTATAGTCTGGGAAGGGTGGGTTGGATGGGGGAGGGTGACTGTGCACAGGTCTGTAAAAGCGCATTCCTCTCTGGAGTGCTTGTAGCAGGAATCTTAACTATACCTGTTGCCAGACAGAACTGGACGGGACTGGAACGGCATATGGAAAGCTGAACTTCCTGTTTATTCTACTCTGTTCAGACTAGGTCTGCTTTTACTTAGTTTCGTATTGTGAATAATTATTAAATCCAAATGCTAGATAACTATTATTAGAAAGGAAACTGCATGTACAGCATGAGTCACCATGTTTGTCATATGCTTCCTATTTTTTTTTTTGACTGTGGACTTTCAATGAAAAGTACGTATTTAATTTGGTTAGTAGCAGTATTTTTGTGAATTGCCCCCAAATTGTGTTTGGGTTAGAGGCTACTAACGTATCATAGCGAAAAAGTGGCTTCAATAGACGTCCATCTGTTTCACGCTTCTTGTAACTACCAAGGCTTGAGAACTTACAAAGAACTAACCGTTACTTTAGCTGATTGCCGTCATGTTTTACATGAAACGTCTATGGGGATTCATATGGGAAAAGCCCGTGGGAAGAACACTGAGGCAACAGTGATGCCACCACTTAGGCTGGTCTTAGTCTGTTATTGTGCGGTTAATCACTACAGAATATCACCATGTCCCACCCCCCCTGTTATTCTTTCATTTAGATCTACACTTCTGTACTCCAAGGTCTCTTCCCCCTGAGTCTTGAGCTTTCGGTTGTGCTCGTTTTCTTTTCTTCCCTATTTTGTGTTCTTCTATTTTACGTGGATATTAATCCCGGTGTTTCTAACCTGCCTGGGGCTGCAGTCTGTCTGCTCTCTGTGGAGGTGTCACCGTGGCTCTCTGTCTTGGGTGTCTACGTGTGCCCACCTCCCCCAGCCTTGCTCTCCTCCTATTCACGGAGCCGTGATGACATGCATTATTCCTCACTGACTCATCTGGGCAGCCTCAAAGACTCCCAGTTTTGGTTTATGCCTCTCTGCCTATACAAAAGAAAAAGGAAGTTGGCAGATATTTTATGCTTGTGTCTGCATTCCACACAAAAAATACGAGTTATTGCGTTTTTCTAACCCCTGCCGCCTCCAGTCTAATCTCTATAATGTTTGGTAGGCGTGTGATGTTCAGTAGACTAACTTCTCCCTTCTTGAGCAGTTTGTTTTCGTCTCATAGCACCGCTTCCCAGAATTCCTCTCTCACCGATTTCTGTTTAGTTCTCTTCCCCGATGGAATTTCTGCCTCTAAACTAAACGGAGCAATGCGTGTAAAAAGTACTGACATCAGTGTCAGCCACGCAGGCCCTAAAAGGATTGCCTAAATATTTACAAGTCCTCTCAACGCATGCTATCCTCCCATTCGGCCTGTTGGTGTTCTCTCTTTTAACATGGCCGTTGCGGTTGCTTCCTACTGTAATAGCTGTGTGTATTCGGCTTCCTGTCTGGGCTGATCCCACGTCATTGATCCCTCAGCGGCACTGGGCTCTTTAATTACAGTCATTAGCTGGAGTAGAACTGCTGCTAGGGCTGGAGAACCTTATTACCGAAACCATATCTTTTCCTCTCCCACACAGCACAAGCTAATGTGGCGCGCTAGTGCGTGCTCCGAGAGCACGTGGTCAAGTGTTTAAAATGTTAATAGCGCTGAATTTGGTGGCTAAATCACAATCTTCTTCAGTCGGTTGGGTGTTTCTTCCTTTCCAACCAAGGGACATTTTATCCTTCTTTCATCTTGATGTGGGGGAGAAGTGAGCTGCATTCCAGTGGTAGATTGAGGCAAAGTGGAGTGTAAGAGGCCTTGTCCGTCTTGCATCACCTGCTTATTTGCAGGCCCATGCTGACTGGTGAAATGACTGGGCCATGACAGCCATTTACTCAGCTTCTCAGATCACTGTCTCCCAATGTTGACCGGCTCATTTCTCCTTAAAAATGATCTGGCTAGCTGTCTGGGTTAGGGATGGCACAAGTACTCAAGTGCTCATATGCTCGCCAATGCTAGATCATTCGTTTTCATGATTGATCATACTCATCAATCAATTAAATGAATCTGGCAATTGAATGAAATGGGCTACATAAGTTGAAGTACAGTGCAAAACAACTCAACATCGCTTTAGTTATGATTGACATGCAGTCTGACCAGAGTGCAGATAGGAAGGAATCTATCTGCCAACAAATACTTTGTCTAACATCCGTGTCAGCAACTTTCAATTAAAATAGAATTGAAAATACATTTTTACCATTTTCTGAAACCTGTGTAGTGTAACCTATTCAACGGATTATTAGTATAAACCGAGAGATCATGGCACAGCCTCTGTGTGTTTTAAGGTAATACACTTTACTCGCTCGTTGTTCTTTATTCAGACATACTCTGCATTTTGCTTCCGTATCGGAGCCCATGTGCTATTATATTGCAGTTTGGAAATTCTAAAGGAAATGGACGTCATATTTATAGGACTGACTAGTCACCTGTATTCTGGTATCTTTTTAGATGATGTTGTGGATGCTACGACATCTTGATAGGTTAACATATACGAAATATGTAAACTGATGTACTTGACAATCCTTCAGGCTTTTGACTGTCCTCGAAATTCCAAGATGGCGGCACTCTTTTGGTTGGCAAACTCAAGCAAATATAAACTTAAAATCATTGTTTTCATCAATCGCTTTAGCGCGTTCTCCCGAGTTCAGTGATCAGCTCACACCACAGGATATTTTTTTAAATGTTTTTATCGATGCTGCATAGTATCGATATTTCACATGGCGACACTGTATCGAAACACGGACGCTAAGTGTTTTTTTTTTTTTTTCCCCTTCTCTCACATATAAATTGCACATGAGAATTTAACAAAAGATTTATGACATTTTTCATGTAAGTTAGGCAACTTGACAATCACATTTAGCAGCAATACAATTTATGTGAGATGAACAAACAGATGTTGACATATATTTCCTTTGGGGACATAATTTGAAGTTGGAAAAAGTAATAAATTGCAAAATATCGCAGAATATCATAATATTTAAAAAATCTGAACAACTGTTATACTTCACAAAACACATTTTTGTGCACAACAATATATTGGCCATGATTGCGTTGTTTACATATAGTTGCAGGACTTGCAGATGGAGTGAAAAATGAGCTCACAGTGAGTAAACATTTTTCGGGAGCAAAACATTATCTTATATTTATTAAAAAGTATATTATCGGTATCGGCCAATTTTGCAGACTGAAAATCTACAGTCTATATCGGCCAAAAATATCCGGATCGGTGCATCCCTACTAGCTATTGTCTTTTCTGCTTTCTCTCTCTTAACTTGGCAACTGCCATGCAAACAGCTTAATGAACTGTCTGACATTGACTCTGGGCCCCCATGGGTGAGTTTTCTCGACCAGAGAAGTGCCGTTGAACAAACCGGTTGCTAGTCATTTGCATGTTTTTGTTGCAGGCATGCGTGATAATCTGTGTGTGTGGCTGGGACAAAACTGTGAATGTCACTGGCTTGGCTATTGCGTTGTCATTAGTCAACTATAGCATTTAATCTATTAGCATTGCATCAGTGTTATGCTGTCCATGAGACATTACTCAAACAAATGAAACAAATACTAAAAACTATGACTTCGTTGAAAGGCAGTTCTGTATTACTGCTGTTTTAAGATGTATTTTTATATATCATGTCATCACTGCTTCCATTTAGGATAATCAAAATGTTGGTTTTTCCTTTCCCAAGCAGCGATTTCATGGCTGTGGTAGCCCCTGGTACAAAGTCCCTTAGGGCCTCTGACTGACATCTCATCCTACAGTATTAAGCGGACACAATCAACTTAAAATAAGAACACTTTGAAAATATAATTCTTAAAAGAGATTATGCGGTGATGAAATAGTGTATCTTAAAAAAAAGAATTGTTTGTAAATGGCTCCCTAATGTGTGTTACAGTATGTCCCCTTAATAACAATGTCAAGGCTATGTGGACTATGCAGTATTGACACTAATTTCATACAGTATTAACTGCAGCCAACCTTCAAATGTATTCCATTGTGAAATATTAAGTTATCTACATGTCTGTACGTTGACACTGTGTTTAACTTTTCACCACAAATGAAGCTTGAATAATAATCATACTTGGCCAAAATGCTGACAACAGTATTCAATACAGTTGTCAGCATATTGACCATTCAACACACAAGAGTAGTGGCAGATACATTATAGATTCTTGATTTGCATTAATTTGAATATTGGGCGATGGTAAGTCCATCTTGTGAATTTTTAAGTGTTTTCTGCAAACAAACATTATATACAACAAACTTTATATACAAAAAATGTATTTACATGGGAAGTTTAACCAACATTTGCGCTACTGGTTGGGAAGGAGGGGGCAGTTAAAATTCAAAGTGATGATGAGGGCAGATTGTGACTTGGTAGAAGCCAGTAATCCCCACAGTGGACAGAATGACACGTAGGTCACACCCTGTAAAATGCTGTTAAACTTTAGTTTCTACAGTGCTTGACTATGTTGTATATGTAATGATATGATGAACACGTCTCCACATCATAAAACACCAGATTTCTATTAATCTTGCATGCTAAAAACCTCTAAGCCTCATTAATTAACTTGGATGACGTACCAAGCCATGTTTATGGATCAGAGGGGGCTAGGGTCTGCAATCTCAGTTTGTCTTTTTGGTGATGTAGTTTCCCCCTTCCCCTTATGCTTTTGGCTGTTGTGTGATTGTGATCATGCATTCCTATGTGTCTAGGTTTAATTGGTCATATGTGAAAGCGGTCTATTCTTTAGGCAACACAAAAATGGAGCTCGCCTCCCTCTGGATTTTAGCGTCTCTCCACCTTCCTACTTGAAACCAAAACTTTCCTCCCCAAGAGCCATTTGCTTAAGCATAACATCTGTTCTGTGCGTATACGTTGTAAACAAACAACACGTCCAAATCGCTGATGCCTGTGAGCTTGTCTGTTGCGACTCACCATAATAAACTGGCTGCAAGCTTTGGTGCATGGAAAATCTGATCAGCCGGGATTCATCTCCCTTGATCTCCTAGACAAATCTGGATATATTGTGATCTAGTGGCGAATGGTGATCCACAGAGATATTGTAGTCCTCCCAAAAATGTGCTGCCGTAGCGACTGGAAAACGCCAATCTAGTTATTTTTGCTCTGTGGCCTATGATTCAGAAAGGCAAACATGCTGTTATATCTATCAGTAAAGTACTACTTAAGTGTCCGGTGATGGTTTGGTGTCCTTTATATAGCTCAGAAGAGTACGGCCTTTCTCCAGTACATTGCATGCATTTCTTTTGGGAGAACTGGGGTAAGGAAGCATGAGGTGAAAAAACAAGTCTTGACATTCTGGCACAATACCTCACCAAAGGTTCCTATAGGTAGCGTGTTGCATGCACTCTACATTCACACTACGTAGCGTGTTCACATCCAGATGGCAGAACATTTCCCCATCTTTATCCGGCGGCTTTATCCTTAGCTGCCCACGCTAATTGGAAGTGGAACACAAGCTAGGCCCGTTGTTGTTGTTCCAGGCCTATATTAGCAGTAGTGGACCGCCCATGTGCAACAGACAAATAAAAATCCCATTTCCGCTTTCCTCCATCAGCGGTATTAAGAGCTTGGGGAGGGGGGGCATTGCGCTTTTGCCTGATTGCCGGCGTAAAAGCCACTCTGTGTGTGTGTGTGTGTGCGTGTGTGTGTGTGTGTGTGTGTGCGTGTGTGCGTGCGCAGTTACAGCCCTCTCAGCACAGCAAGGTACCGCCTGCCTTTTGTATGCATTGCCCCTGCCAGCCTTGATCGATTCACTGTTTGCTCTGCCTTGTCCAAGTGCAAGCTCACTCTCTCTCCTCATGCATCCAGTAAAGTTGGAGCAGTGCTCCGTGGCGTTCCCCCTAGACCCACCCAACACACACACACACACATCTGTAATGAACGCGCGCGCACACACACACACACACACACGCTGCCTTTCTTGCCCCAGGGAGCCAGGGAGGCATGGATCCATGAATTCCTCATAACGCAATCTGTCGGCAGATCAATAATTCAATTCTATCTGTGAGCAAGCATGTCTGGATCCAATCTCACCTGCGCCTCCTCTCTGGCGCGCTCCTTAACAAGGTGGGCGTTGTTGTCCTTCACCGGGGCTTGGCTCGTACGTGTGTGTGTGTGCGTGTATCTACCTGTCTGTCCTATCATCGCGGGTGTTTGCCGCACCCGGGCGCACGTGAGTGCACAAGCTTCCCTAGCCATCACGGATTAGACACTGGTCATTATTTCATTATGTGTGAGCGTTTCACAACAGCGTGCGTGCGTGCTTGTGCGTGCGTGCGTGTGTGTGTGTGTCTCTCGCTGCAGGCGGCCAGAGGAATCAAAGATACGGGCCTCATTAGAAGGTATGGAGCCCGTGGAGAGGGCAGTGGCCAACTCTGCTGATTAGTGCTGCTCAGACTGGCTGCCTGGGAGCTTTGGTGAGGGAGGGGTGGGGGTCTCACTGCATTAGTCCTCTCATTGCTCTCCAGCCCACACATGAGGGGCAGCGTGACACACACACACGCACACACACACACACACACACACAGGTCTCAGCTGTAGCGACAAGGTCACAAGAAGGGCCCAAGGACGAGGGTTTAC
>JAODUH010003433.1:0-11360 GCA_027564835.1 Typhlichthys subterraneus
TGCAGAAAAGTGTAATTTCTTCATTGTTGTCACGTGAAAAGATATGCTCACATATTTGCAAATATGTGAGGGGTGTAGTCACTTTTGTGAGATACTGTATATACACATGTGGATATATTAAAATATAAAATCAATGAAAAATGTGGGTCTGTGAAATGTGTGAACTTTAAAGTCAAGCACTAAATTCATCACAATGCATTTCACTACTTTACCGTATATCTTGGTCATCAATCCCTAACATAAAATATAACAAAGACAATCATTTTAATGGAAGTGATTCTCAATGTATTATAAAATAAAAGTCTGCACACAGGAATTTTAACAGAATTGGTATATCATTTTTTTTGACAACTATAGTCATTATGTAGTAATATTATGGATTATTAACTTTTTTAGGAATGTGAAAATTTGTATTGTATTCCAATAATATACTTTTTTTTGTCTAACACACGTGCACACACGCACACACACACACACACACACACACACGCCAAGAGGGAACAGAGCTTCCATTACCCATTTCCCTCTTTTGTCCTTGTTTAACTGTAAGTTCACTATTAGGGCATTGATGTAAGTGGCCCATCTTCATTCCCTTTGAGGGCAGCATTTTTCAAGTTCACAAGCCTGGAGTAAACGGTTATAGCATTCTCAATCGCAAAATATCCTGTATATTGACCAACGGCTGACTTATTTTTTCATGTAGATACAGTACTGCAGAAGTCTCAAACTAAAAAAGAAATCCTAAAGCCATCCTTCAGTAATTTATAAAGTGTCCCCAGCCAGACAATCTCACAACACTACAAGCCAACATCAAAACTGAGCAAACTGAAGATGTATGATTTACCTATGGTTGCATTATCTTTATAGATGACTAACAGTACAGAGCACAGGGATATCCCTTCCTCAAGTAGCCATGAACTGTAACAGTCACCATCACGTTAGCATCTCAATAAGTAATGTCATTATACTGACACAGTCATCTACAGTGTGCAAAAATGCCTGCATAAGCCTTGAAATCCAAGCCCATGAAATCCAATTCCTACAAGCATTTCAGTAGACAAAGATGCTATATTCCATATTGGTCCAAAATAAAAGCCGAGTTAACTATTTTTGATCAGGTTTGTTCCAAGTCTGCTCTGCCTTGCATTTTCTTCTTCCTGCTCTATGCCACAGTCTACTACTGTATGCTGCGCTGCCTCCATGTCATTAGGAGCAGATTTCACAATGTAATGCCCTCATGCTAATACAAAGCAAACGCACAAACACAAGTACAGTAGCTAGATAGCACGGCCTTTGGATAATCTGAATTAAGTGACTTCACTTTTAGCCAAGGATTGTTTCAAAACCAGCTTGTCATTTTTAAGGTTTGGGTATAAAATGTAAAGAACGTATGGCAGTGACAATAACGTATGTTTCTTGTTTCTCCACTGTGTCAGTGAAAAGCATTAAAAATATAAAAACTTTTTTAATAAATAAGAGAAGTGGGCTTCAACCTTTCTTTTGTTTTGTTTTTGTTTGGCAATTTCTCATGATAAGAACTGATGTATTAGAGCAGCCTATGTGTAGTATAGGTATTGTGTGGATAAACTGCCAGACACCATCCAAGTGCTAGTAGATTAGTGAGTGATAGTGCAAGAGTGGGAGTGGGTAAGAATGTAAAAAGAATATAGAGATGAAAAGCATAGAGCAACATTGAGTAGAATGATAGAGCTGGATAGAGAAAAAGAAAGGAGAGCAAAAGAAAGAAAGAACAAGGTAAAATGGATGATTTTAATTAGCTTTAATTGAGATGGCAGGCATTTGGGCAATTACAGACTGGACTCAACCCCAACCTGCCAAAGTGTGAATGGTGGAACCTGAAAACAGATTTGTTACTGGAGATTTCAATAATGTGTTCGGACAATTTCAGATTCAGGAGTGAAAGAGGCAAAAACAATAGCTCAGCTGCTGAAAAGTCTGTTAGTTAGACGTCATGCTCTGGCCAGCCAGAGTTCAATCCGTGATGCAGCACTCCGCAGGACTTCTGCCTTCTCAAAGCCACAACTTTTGACAGAATATTAAAGATGAAGCCTACACATAGTCTGAAGATATTTAGACACTGCACAAAGGCTTTGAGATGGACTAGTTTGTTTGTTTGCGCTTTTTTCCCATGTAATAAATTGGCAGCCTATGGTGCAAGGCTGTCAAAAATGTTCTGTACAAAATGTTTCATCAGATTTCTTCTTAATATTAAACGTGTGGGCTCCTGCACAAAGTGGAAATGAGAAAATTAAAAATATATATAAAGAGTCCAGCTCCTCCAAAACCCCATGATGACAGCCATTGCTCTAGCAGCAGTAACTAGGCAACATACACACAAATTGACAGCAGTGAGGTAAAGGTTTAAAAGAAAATGTCACATTTTGCAAATTTTGCAACATGGTCATAAATGACTCCGTAGCCCTCTGACACATGTCCTTTCCACCTTTCCACCCCATTATGTGCAGAGGAATCCGTTAATAGTATGCTAAATGACAAGAATCGCATTACTGAAGAGAGGAATGAATTAATTATTTATGTTAAGCGTAGATGCTGCTGGGTTATACATGTTGAACATGGGAGGGTCACACCTATAAAAAATATTGATAGTAATCAACATTACCGTATGTTGTAAATGATATGCACACTTAGTTCTTAGAAGACCCCCATGAAATAAACAATTTACGGTATGCCCATTACGCATTGAGAGAGAGAGAGAGAGAGAGAGAGAGAGAGAGAGAGAGAGAGAGGTATATTAAACTTAGTGCCTTGAGAAGAGGCTCAAATCTTCACCTTCCTGTGTAGCTAAACTGACACAATAACAAATATACGGCCTTAAACCAGAAGGTCAGTTTTAATATAATATCAAAAACCAATTTCCAGTTGTTTGTCAGATCCATTTATCACACCCATTTAATACAATTACACCCTATAGCCTGGCACTGTGGCCTCTCATCAGAGGGCCTGCAGGAGGGAGGCTGGTGTGGCTGAGGTAGCTAAGGTAGACAGGGGTCAGAGGCAAGAGTCACAGGACAACCTGGAAACCTGCAGGAAGCAGCGAATTACTTTCACGTCTATCTGCTCTGCCAGCAAGACTGGACTTATATGCTCACTTATCGAGTGAGCATATAAGTCCATCTACTTCACCTGGTGGAACCTTTTGAGCTATTCTATATGCAGCAGTAGGTGGACCAGCATATTTTAGAAAATATAAATGTGATTATCACAAATGTGCTCTGAATTGGAATGGGTACAAGCGGCCAAAATGGGTTTCTGGGTGGCTGGCTTCTCCCTTAGAGATAGGGTGAGAAGCTCAGCTATCCGTGAGGAACTCTGAGTAGAGCTGCTCCTCATCGAAAGGAGCCAGTTGAGGTGGTACGGGCATCTGGTAAGGATGTCCCCTAGGTGCCTCCCTTGGGAGGTGTTCCAGGCATGTCCAGCTAGGAGGAGGCCTCAGAGAAAACCCAGGACTAGGTGGAGAAATTTTATCTCCACTCTGGCCTGGGAACGCCTCGGGATCCCCCAGTCAGAGCTTGCTAATGTGGCTGAGGAAAGGGAGGTTTGGGGTCCCCTGCTGGAGCTGATGCCCTCGCGACCCGACATGGATGGATGGATGGATGTAAAAGTACTGTTACGTTAAAGTAATAATGACTCAAGTAGAAGTAAAAGTAGTCAAAAAATGACTTAAAAAGGCGTAAAAAAGTATCCAATGAAAAGTCTATTGAAGTACAGAGTAACTTTTTCATTATATACTTTTTCATCATTCATAAGCAGAGTGTGAATTTAAATATCCAAAATGGTAATGCTGTACTCTTATTTAGTGTTTGCACCTACATCACCAGTTATTTTTAACACATTGTTACCAACATGGCAACCCATAAGCTTTATTTAGCGACATTTCAGATTTTAGTGTTGCCAACTTGGCAACTTTCTCGTAGATTTTGACTTTTTAGACCTTCTGTGACTTTATTTCTAAAACGTATTCATACTACAATGGAAATGGGAAGAAATTGATTACTCTTAGCAGCTAATATAACCTAAGTCCACGGCTCTTGTGTCAACAGCGCTGGGTGGGATCTCTCCTTCTCCACTGTCTGCAGTTAGTTGCATGTGTAGCTTGTGTGTGTGGGTGTGTGGCAGACAGGAGAACGTCGCTTGCAGCATGAGTGAGTTTATATGTTTAATTTGCTTGACACTCGCTGCGAAACTATATTTTTGGAAGCACCACTCAGCCCCAGTGACGTACTGTGAATACCCGAAGAGCAGTTGCGAGATCGAGTTTATGTTAAGTATCTTTGAAATGGTCAGATTGATGTAGAGTAACGCCTGAAATATACCCAGATGTAGCGGTGTAAAAGTAAAAGAAAATATGCACAAATATACTTGAGTAAAAGTCAAATGTATTTTGCATTTAAACTACTTTTAGAAGTACAATTTCTTTACTCAATTCACTCAATTAAATGTAACAGAGAATGTGTGGCGTGCTACTACCCACCTCTGATGCTTCGTATGTCTAATATCGTTGCTTATATCTGGAAAATAAACTACGGTAGTCATAGTTTTTAGTGGACTTTTGACACGACAGGTGACCGCAAATGAGGTAGGATATCTCATATCAAAATTGGATTGTACAGCAGACCACTATCCAGCTACAACGGGGCTAACAATAGCAAGCCGTCTGAAAAACGGAGTAGCTTACCATGTTTTCAAATCTCTCAATCTTTGTCATGTGTAGATCCTATTCGAAACAAAAACTAATTACAACCTACAGCTGCTACACGACCAAAGCACAGTAACTTTGCTAATTTGCAGTATTTCTCCAGTGTGATATCTGCAAGTGTGTCACATGCGTTGCAATGTTTGTGCATGTTGATTATATTTCGGCTGTGCTCAGCGTGGCTCTATTCAATTCACTTGTATGTGACAGCTACTCGTAGATACTAGTCATGTCGCGTCAGCCAAGCAGGCGGAGGACAAACCTCCGCCGGCCTCTGAGTTCACTACTGTATGCCAGGTGTTTGAAACTGGGTTCTCTCTTTTCTTCCCGAATACAAATATTTTTTTATAATTTGTATGAAATAAATATTAGAGAAAAGCACTATCCGTGCCTATTTGAATACCGTATTTGTATTTGTCACCATCCCTAGTGAGAGCATACTCCCGCTAATGATTTGAGGCTTCGCTAATGCTAAGCCTCAAAACAAACTGAACATCATGTAAAGACAACACATGCATAGTAAATACCCTGCATACCCTAAAGGTTTATAGCCTGTGTCCATACGTTGATCTACTACACTACGGTAGCATACACATCCAGTCCAACACAGAAAATGAATGTCATTTTATCTCGTTACAGAGATTGAAAAGTAGGCTACTATTTTCAACACGCTACTGCAATGCTTCAAAAATACAATAGAAAATCACGGCATGGAGAAGTAAGCTAACAGTGATAAAATAAGAGTCCCGTTTCATATTTTACAGCTCTCCATCTGTGAAAATTATTCCATGTCCATATTGAAGGTGTTTCTTTGTCCCCATTTTCTTGCCAAAAAAATTTTGAATACTGGGTTTTACTTCACAAAGAAATGCTAGGTGTTTCGCATCGGCGTCCGCCATTATTCAGTGATCTGTCAAATCTTCTACTGTGCAGAATACGCTGCAGACTCAGTGCTCATTGGCTCTGCTCCACATCTGTCAAAGTAGGCGGAACTTCCAAATGGGGCCCGTACTCTGCAAAAACAACAACTGCGGAAATGGCTATATCAACAATAGTGAGAGGTGGTCATGAAAGGTGTTGAGGTCTGAGGATTAGACTTAAGTAACCGTTTTCATTTAAAATATGTGTTTTAACATTGTAGAATGTGGACATATTAGGTAGTTCAGCTTTAAGTGACATACTTGATTTCACTTGAGAAAGTAGCTACAGTAACAAAACAAAACATCTCTACAGTCTTCTTTGTAAATAAACAAATTACTAAAATATATAATAAAACTGTCAAAAGTGACATTCATTACATTAACATTCCCCATGCAAAATAGTGCATATAAGTAGAGAAGTGAAATTGCAGCCATATTGTGTTGCTGGTAGTGGTACAGTACATCCACAGATGTAACCGTTTGTATACAATGTGAAAACGGTAAGCGGTAAACATGTAATCTACCTGAATGTTAAATACATTTGTCCATCTTCAAATACAGGTCTGCAGTGGCCATTCCACCAAGGGCACATGAACTAATGCACGTGAAGAAAGGCTAGAGCTCTATGAACAATTTCATCTACATGATGTAGTGGTGCCCCAGGTAGGGATTGTTAATCAAGGAGTGGCTGCAATGTGTGTCCTACAACCACCCCTCATGCATCTTCCTAATATATAAATATACCAGTTACAGATGTTAGCATATTAAAACGCACAAAATGAACCCCCTGAGCCAATAGCAGAAAGAAAAATGCAATTGGGTTTAAGTACAGTGTAGTGAGTTAATATTAGTATTGACTGGAATAATATTTGTAAAATGTATTGAAATAATTGTCAATTGTTTCTAGTATAATATGACAGGTGTAGCAGCCCTCTCGTATAATACACCTTACAATATCAGCATCGTAGGCCAACTGAGTCCATGCCCAGACTTTAAGCACAGTTTAGTCAACTCAGCTCTTTAGAAATATCTCTCTATAGAAAATGCCCCCCCTCGGTGTTACTACAAATTAGGAACACTGACACAATTTAAATACTAATAACACTAAATAAAAAAGGAGGTCTTGTCTCCCCCTTAAGACCTCTGCAGTCCATTAGTCTTTGGCAGTGTTTGTCTATTACTGCCAGCGTCATCTGTTACAATTAAAAACCAAGCAGAGCTCGGGGAGGGCACATTGAGTATGATTGAAAGCCCTCCACACAAATAAAGGCCTGCTCCCAATTGTCTCTAGTCCATGTTGGCAGCACAACAGATCTTAAGTGGCTCTCCAAATCATAATGAAATGTGTGTTCCTTCACCTTAGCACATTTCACCCATACATTGTCATGGTAGCAGCCAGGCAGGAGAAAGCGCAGGCAGGTGGGCGTGCTCCACCTCTGTGAGCTAAGCCACATGTAGCTGACATTGTGGAGGGATGCATCGGGTACGAGGCGCCTGGCAATAGCACTGACATTCTGGGTCAGCGGCCGGTGAGTGCCCAATGGACGAAGATAATCGCGTATATTCAATAATGGAGCTCTCAAGTACAGCAGAATATAGACGGCACTCCACAGCTGAGAGAACATACAATCACAATCTCCCAAACAGAACTAAGGCTGGAGTTGACCTGTTCCTTCATGATCTAAAACTAAGAGGGAGCTGCAGCTTGCAGCAGCTTATAATTTAACAGCTTAATATGGCAGTACACAGTAACATGGTTTACAGTGATCAAAATGAAGAGCCTAATAATATCAGCTGATACATCGATTCTGTATAATATCAGAGTTAGTTTTGTAATCAGTAAAGCCAATATCGGTCAGGCTCTACTTGTAATCACCAGCCTCTATTCCAATGAGTATAATGTCAATCTATGTCTGTTTAGCATGGCTCCAGACTAACTTTTTCCAATAGTAGCACTGGTGCTAAAATTTTAGGAGCACCAGCACAAAAGTTAGGCGCACCACTAATCAACACCACGCAGCTCATTCATATTTTTCGTCTAGGTGGTCATATCTTTTCAGTAGTGTAGGGGGAAAAGGTTGTTGCACCTGGGTGGTGCCCACCCAACAACTGCTCTCAGATCAATTTTCTAAAATGAGATTCTAGTCTGGTAACCCGGTTCTCACAGCCACCCTGCATGCGGGCCAATCATGGTGGGTTAGTGAGATGACATCTTGATGAGATGATCGAAAACAGTTTTAGCAATGCCTATTTGTTAAACGCTGTCCAATAGTAATCATAGCTCAGAGGTCTACGCCCAGGAAACAACTGTTAACAATTCCCAATTGAGAGTTGCCAGACCTTCACAAAGTGAATTTTAGGTCTGGTTACACCAGGCTAGTGCTTGTGTGCCTACACTGGCGTTCTGAGTTCATATCAATGGGTAGGCCTATTTTAAAAACATGAAATTAAATGACACGACTTTAAATGTTATAGCATTTTTTCATTTATAGCCTAATGCCTCTTTGACGTTCACTTGCGAGTAGGACTACAACTTCTCCCGCTCAGAGGTAACACGTCGACCAACAATGGCCATGAGTGAGCCTGATTACGCTAGCGAGGGAGAGTCACACAGTGAATGTCTATCTAGGGTGACGTCAAAGCATCAATTCCGATTTGACTGTTGATCGCATTTCAATCAGATATGTATCCGATTTAGTACCACATATGAAAGTGGCCCAGATCTCATGATAAAATATCATATTCCATGTGATTTGTGCTGTTCACACGGATTTGGGCCAGATTGGTGTGCAGTGTGAACATAGCCTTAGTCATCTGCGCAGATGTTTTACTAGCAGTGTCAAAAATTAACAATTGCTTGTTATTTAGTGAACTGGATGTAGAGTCTGTAGAGTAAACAAGGAATTAAAGACTATTCTGTATTTTTTCAATTAAATTTACAAATACAAATAATATTCAGACTGGTTTAAATAATAAATTTGGATATGTTGAAGCAAAAAAAAGCGCAGGCTATTATTTGCAGTTTTACGGTACACAGCATGCCTGCTATCAATAATTTCACTGTATAACACTGAATAGGCTGTGTTTATACCTGTATTGTTTTGTCCAGGAAAGCAAAGTTAGAAAATCTAACGTTAGAGAAAACATTGGCTATATATTTTTTCTTTACAAAAAACTATTATCCTAATTATTCTTATTTATTTTATGGAAGTTGAAATGCAATTTAGGTGTGCTTGAGCACATCTAAAAATAGTCTAAAAATGTGTGCCCTGTTGTCGCATGTCATAAAATGCCATAAATCCATGCTATATGTATGCTCTCATTTCTTCATTAGAATAGGGCAGTTAATATTTGAATGACAAAGCATGTGGTAATGCAACATAACACGTTTTAAATATGTTCAATATATATTGAATTTAAATTTTCACAAAACAAATTGCAATCCAAATATCTGTCAGAAAAAATGCAATTAGATATTGTTCCAAAATCGTTCAGCACTATATTCACCCCATCTCTACGTCACATGTTCCATACAGGGCTTAAACTAGGCCTGTCACGAAAATTACTATATCGCCTTATCGTGCGATATATGAAAATAACGATAATTTCGATATATTTTGATCATTTTTCTGACCGGGATAATATTGTATTTACACGAGTGTTGCTGACATAAGACAGAAGTTAAAATGCTGCGCTGCTCCTGCACTTTTCTCTCGTGCTCATTTCTCCCTCTGTCTCTCTCTCCCTCTCTCTCTCTCTCTCTCTCTCTCTCTCACTCTCGCTCACTCACACACACACACACACACACACTAAGCAGACAGCAGATACGTGTTCCTCAAGGCCAATGGATATTGAATTGTTTAGGTAAAGGTGTTTTTCCTGACGACTGCATAATTCCAGCCAACTACTATTACTATAGAAGAATAAATGCAAAAATACGGCATTTGTTTTATTCACTTCAAGGTTTGTAGCCTACTTTGCCAAGCATTGAAACTAGTGTAACCAATCACAACTAATAATTCATGTCACACAACAATAGCAGAACAGAGGTGTGTTTAGAATTGGCAAACATTTTTCCGTTTAGTTGGGTTCGCAGCAAACTGTTTGAGGAGGTAGTTCTCAACGAACACACATTGACTCTGCACGAAGGGTGACAGTTTCAATCTAATATGTTTGGAATGTTTACACAAAAAGTTCAACATTCAGCTGTTACAACAACAGTTAAACTTCTCCCTGCTTCCCTTGTCGGCTCCTTGGATTAGACCTATATATAGTCAGTCATTCCACCCTTGTCTTTTCTTGTCTGCCCTTAAAATAACAATATCATTGTTTATCACGATTATTTCTTGGACAATTAATCGGCCAACAAAAAACTGAAAGTATCAAGTACCCTAACCTGTGCTTTTGGTTGAATAACTGTCCTCAACTTACTAAAACATATCAATAAGCTCAATTCACAAATCACAGCAATGATGAGGCTAAATGTATTGAATGTACACTAAAGCAGTAGATTCTTAATAATCCTAAAATGCAAAATTAAAGGAAATTCTATATTTCACAAATAGTTAAATTTAGTAAATTTAGCACTCAAAACTCAATGATGGGTGTATGAAGCGGGGGAGGGAGGTTATATTTTTGCATTCCTGCAAGCAAGCCTCTGAACCCCATAAATGATTAGGTCTTTGCACGCTGCCTTTTGAAAAACTATTACAGGAATAAGGTTAAGGTATTGCTGAGAGAAATGAGTAAAAAAGGGGAGGGGGGGGGGCGACTTATTCTCTTCAGAAATATCTGCAGTGTAGATTGTTCACTCCCCAGGAAATCCCTTGTGGTGAGAAGTGAGACAGGGTTACCGCTTATATTGGGCCCTAGGGAAATTATGGGCTTTAACACACAACCTCAGCTTTCATTCAAACTGTGCAGCGTACATGCAGGCACATCTTTGACTCTGAGGAAAAGACGGGCAGGTGCATAGGGAGAAAGGTTAGATGAGGATAACAAATCCTAGAGAATTAATGGACTTTGGGTGGAGAGATGATGACAGAAAGGAAGAGAGGGACAGAGGAAGTTGGGAAAGTTGAGTATACAGTAGACAGAATGGTGGATTTGGGAAGAAAGAGGAAATTAGTGTGCCTGGACAGAGAAAGATGAGAATGAGGCAAAGGGCGATGATACATGATGAGCAAGAGAACACAGAGGTGGAGGCTTTGGCGGGGGATGGGGGGTGGTGAAGGTGTCCGGCTATCAACAGGGTGACTCATTGTCCTGAGCTCACATGTTGGCAGTGTGCGACCAGACTGTACTCATAAACTATGGAGACTAGAGCCAATGGGGTTCAATTGCTGTATAAGGCCATATAGCCCATATTGATTTTAAAATTGCATCTACAATTGCAGGCGGGCTTTACTGTACATGGCGCAATATGAAATGTTTCCTTAAATAAAAGTAGGAATAGAGGCTATAAAATAAAGTTCTGATCCAAATTTAGAACCAGTGAAAACAACTGTAAACACCTACAGTATAATGTTTGTCTATAATACATTAGCAAAATTTAGAGCACTCCACTCTACTGAAACTGCTCTTATGAAAGTTGTTAATGACTTACTGCTTATTATAGATACAGATACTTCTGTGTTATTACTATTGGACTTAAGTTCAGCTTTTGATACAGTGGACCATAACCTGCTCCTTAAGCGATTAAAAAC
>JAODUH010003434.1:0-11359 GCA_027564835.1 Typhlichthys subterraneus
GAGGCCCTCTGGAGGCCCTCTGGAGGCCCTCTGGACCCCCTAAGGGAGGCTCTCTGGAGGCCCTGTGGAGGCCCTCTGGAGGCCCTCTGGACCCCCTAAGGGATGCTCTCTGGAGGCCCTGTAGAGGACCTCTGGAGGCCCGTGGAGGCCCCAAGGGAGGCTCTCTGGAGGTCCTGAGGGAGGCCCTCTGGAGGCCCTGTGGAGGCCCTCTGGAGGCCCTGTGGAGGCCGTAAGGGAGGCTTTCTGGAGGCCCTGTGGAGGCCCTCTGGAGGCCCGTGGAGGCCCCAAGGGAGGCTCTCTGGAGGTCCTGAGGGAGGCCCTCTGGAGGCCCTGTGGAGGCCCTCTGGAGGCCCTGTGGAGGCCCTAAGGGAGGCTCTCTGGAGGCCCTGTGGAGGCCCTCTGGAGACCCTAAGGGAGGCTCTCTGGAGACCCTGTGGAGGCAAGTGTTTTCTGTTAAAACAAACGCTTTATGGCTTTCAGGGAGCCGCCCTGGAAGCTTGGCAACAGAAAAGGCAAAATAGGGATCAGGGAGAGGAGAGAGGAAGAGAGGGGAGGAGGGGAGAGGAGAGGAGAGGAGAGGAGAGGAGAGGGGAGGGGAGGAGAGGAGGGGAGAGGAGAGGGGAGGAGAGGAGAGGAGAGGAGGGTCCCACAGATCATTACAATGTGTTGTAAGCCCCTCATAACCCCCTCCCTATCCCCTTCCTCCCCCACCGCTTGAAGCTGTGTTTGTAGGCGGAAACCATAAACAGTGGGGAGCCCTAATGAGATCCATGCGCATGTAATTGGACCAATCAAAGAGCCATAAGGCTAAACATGCAGGAGAAGTGCTCGCTCCTAAATTACCCGTGGCGGGTGGATCCAATAGCGGCCCTCAACGAAACGTACATTTGACTTTACAGAGTCTCGTGTAGCCTCACTGGGGTGATGCCTGTGTGATTTAAGGACAGCCCGGAGAGAGGTGTCAGGTCAAGCTGTCAGCAGCGCTCATGGCTAATACGGGTATGTTTTGCAGAAGCCCGTTAATGATGCCGGGTCTGTTTCTCGGTAACTGTTTATAAAAATAACATCTCAGTGAAGGCCTCAGTTGCTACCCTCAACAAATCCTCCTGTGTCAAACTCTAAATGTTAACGAGACTCACCCCCACTTTAACCTTTTTGTAATTTTCCTCATGTGTCATTCGATGGCCTCGTTACTTGTGGAAAACCTGGTGATTAACTTTGCCCCCAGCGGCACAGAGCCTGATTCCGGTTCAACCAGGCTGAGTGTAAATGCTTCGGCATTGCTGCTACGGGGAAAGCGTTCTAAAAACAGCAACAAACACTCAAACGGTCCAGAATTAACTCCACCAGTACAAATCAAATAATATCCACGTGCCACTCCCAGACGGCTTGCTTCATTTAGCTTCAGTGGGAGTACACTCCCATTTACATTGGACATAGAAAAACTGATGGTTAAATCCGCAACCTCTCTTTAGGTTCATGTTAACTTGGGGATTAAATCCAGACTGTGACAACAGATGCAAAAAAACTAAACAATCAAGACATAAAAAAACTCTCACTAAGAAAATATACAGACCTCAGTTACTCAAAGAACTTACTGTGGCCGTTTGAAGTGAGGCACACTTTGGCTAGACTAGTTGTCCTAATCTACACCATTCCATTTGTGTGAAGTTTAAAGGGATAGTCAAGGGATCAGTCATTTTAGTCTTAGCATGTCATTAAAGGATGTATAGGCTTAATATAAACATAAAAACTATGAAAATCAACTTCTATTTGAATCGCAAAATATTCCATATATTTATTTCACTTTCTGTCTGTCCGGCGATTTTCTGGGTGGAGTTAACTGAGCGTGGGGTCGTCATGCCGCTCCTGGACTATAAAAAGAAAAAGGATATTTGGCAATTTCTTCAGGTGCTTCTGTCTTCTGACTGTTCATAAATATACCGTTTTACTGAGCCAATCGCACCTTCTGAAAGACGGGCCATTGCAGCTAGCTAGACGAGTGAGTTGCACCACTTCAGAATGTTGCGCAATAGCCTAGAGTTGAAAGGGGGAGGGGGTATGGGGGGACATTACGAACACGCCCATTCAGCCCTGAGCCCTTTGCATGTAGCGTTTTTTGTCATAATGTTAACACACTTATTTATTTTTTATTATTATTTATTTGGTTGATGTATATTAAATATATCCTTCTGTAATATATTTACACAATACAATTTCTGCACTTTGTAACCTCTTTCCCATCTCTTTAAAATTGGTTTAACATTCTGTTTACACCAATGTGCACCAAAATGTTTGATGTATACACAGTATATATATATATATATATATATCACTATATTGCCAAAGGTTTTGGGACGCCTGCCTTTACATGCACATGAAGGTTAATGACATCCCATTCTTAATCTGTAGGGTTTAATATAGAGTTGGCCCACCCTTTATAACAGCTTCAGCTCTTCTGGGAAGGCTGTTCACAAGGTTTAGGAGTATGTTCAAGGGAATTTTTGACAATTCTTCTAGAAGCGCATTTGTGAGATCAGGCACAGATGCAGCCTGGCTCGCAGTCTCCGCTCTAATTCATCCCAAAGGTGATATTCTATCGGGCTGAGGTCATGACTCTGTGCAGGCCAGTCTAGTGCCTCCACACCAAACTCTCTCATCCATGTCTTTATGGACTCGCTTTGTGCACTGGTGCACAGTCATGTTGGAACAGGAAAGGGCCGTCCACAAACTGTTGGGAGTATAAAATTGTCCAAAATGTCTTGGTATGCTGAAGCATTAACAGGTCCTTTCACTGGAACTAAGGGGCCTTTACACTTAACGTGTTAGGGTTAGGGTTACGCATAATGCAGTCAGGCAAGTACCGTTCTCCTGGCAACCGCCAAACCCAGACTTGTGGGATTGCCAGACAGAGAAACGTGATTCGTCCCTCCAGAGAACAGGTCTCCACTGATCTAATGTCCAGTGGCGACGTGCTTTACACCACTGCATTGCACTTGGGGATGTAAGGATTGGATGCGGCTGCTCGGTCATGGAAACCCATTCCATGAAGCTCTCTACACACTGTTCTTGAGCTAATCCGAAGACCACCCGACGTTTAGAGGTCTGTAGATTTTGACTATGCAGAAATGTGGCGCCTCAGCATGCGCTGACCCTGCTCTGGTTTAATGTGGAGTTTCTGCTGTTCCCAATCGCTTCCACTTTGAAATTTCATGAATGGACTTACACAGGTGGCAACATTTCACAGCACCACGCTTGAATTCAGTGAGCTCCTGAGAGCGATCCACTCATTTACAAATGTTTCTTAAAGCAGTCTTCATGCCTAGGTGTTTGAGTTTATACACATGTGGCCATGGAAGTGATTGAAACATCTGAATTCATTGATTCAAACAGGTGACCCAATACTTTTGTCAATATAGTGTATATATATATACACCTATATACAGTAATACATGCAGACAGTAATACACATCTAGCTATCCACCATGTACCCATTATACAACAGCCAAATCATTGCCTCTGTCCATCCTGTGGTTATTCTCTTTGGCATGTCCCAACATTCTCACAGACAAAACAATAACAGTGTAATGCTCAGCATTTACATTGAATTGCACATCAAGAAATCACATTCTCTAGTTAAACCACGCCCCATCTGCACCCCTGAACCTTGCAAATATTATATTGTACATCTTAAATTGCATTACCGTTTTTTTCTACACTAAGACCAATCCACAAAGTCACCCCACAGTGTATGTAGGAAGCATTGTAAATTGTAAATGCATGAATCCTCTTAGAATATTCAACATGACAACAATTAAAGATGAGTTATAGTATGAATACTACCGCTGCTGCTACTAATACTAATAAAACAGAGCCGTGTTCAAGATGTCCGTCTGTCAGTTAAAAATGTAAAACATTAATAGGGACGTGACTTGGATGAAGCCACCCCTCCCTGTATCCAGACATTCAACACACTTTTCCACTGCTAAACTGCTTCTGGGAGCATTTATCTCAAATTAACTGCATCTGGTAGAACTAATTTGAAGAAATAATCAGCTACAATCACATACCATTATTTTTTATGTATGTTTATGCATTTAGCCAGTAGTGGCCCACGGTTTAATGAGAACTTAAACGGTAAAATATGTTCAGACAGAGGCCGCAACTGTTTTTGTCAGCTTTTCACAATGTAATCCATAATTTGCTTCTGCATATTTTAATTTGTTCAATCAGCAACTGGCTGGTGTCTGTTCACATTACGTGCTGGATTGCTCACTGAACAAAAAAAACATGTTGAAGAAGGACAAACACACATTCTCTGTTACGTTGTAAAGAGACGAATTTACATTTATAAAGGTTATGCAAACCTGTTGCCAGGACAATGTCAGCCGTGAAATGGTTTTAGAACATAATCTGAGACTAATGTTTGTATTTCCTTTTAAATAGTTTGAAATAAATCTAAACTTCTAAAGGCAGGGTTAGTCATTTTCAAGAACGCTTGCTAATAATTTCCCTCCGCTTCCACACATTGAAACACATTGTGAAGTTTTGATATGAATGGTTTTTACCACTTGTTTATATTCCTATTTATACAACATACAATTAGCTTGCAATAGCTGAATACACCTTTAAGTCTTAAACCAAATGCTGAATCTATTAATGTCTCTCATGCAAACCAGTAAATGTTCTATTCTGCGACTACTAGATACAGCGATGATGGCACCGGGTTTATTTATCACCTCGGATCTTACAACGCTAATGCTCGTAGAGACACTGCTACTACTGGCCGAGTTACAGTCAGGCCACATGCTGTACTAGACGCTGTGCTCCGATGCCCTTACAGTGGGTACAGCACTAAGGGGTGGGTAGGGGGTTGGCATCTGGCTCCACAAGGCTCACAGGCAGGCCAAGCCCTGGCCCCTGCTAACTGCTTTCACATGGGATCCTTCATACAGGCGTGGGCTTGACTTTAGCATCAGTACGAAACTGAGAACACAAAAGAGGAGTCCCTCCAGCAAAACCCTCCAGAAAGTTGGACTCTACAACCTGGCCTTGGTCGCAAAACACAAAACACTGGGTGTGTGTTCTGCCTTAATCCCCCCCCCCCACACACACACACACACACACACACACACGCGCACGTGCATGCACACACACACATGCATGCATACACGCAAACAAACACACACACACGCAAACACATGCATACATGCAAACACACACATATACACGCATACACACACACACACACTAATGAACATGCACACACACACACACACACACACACACAAACACACCAGGGATCTAGGGCCGCCCATCTCCCCACACCTTGTCTCTCCAGACACAGACATTGACTGCTGGATCACAACCCGCTTTACCTGAGACAATGAAGCCCCTGCATGGCATTGATTCAGTGTGGAGGGAAGAGGGGTGTGGGTTGGTCGGGACAGGACCCAGAAATCAATTCATGGATTTCTTCCCCCTTATTAGGTCTTTCTGGAGCGCCTTTGTTAGTCATTCCTCTTTTGTTTGCTGATAAATGGAAAAATGGAGCAGTCAGGGTAGATCCATATGTGCTGTCCCAGGCCATGTTGGGCTATTATCTGTCTTTTGTGCCACCATTTTGCATAAAAGATGATGATGCATCTGCCTGCTAGGAAAAGTGATGATACTCCCCACGCCCCTCCCCTTCCCCAATGTTGTGCTTAACAAGTATGCAAAGAGGCGCTTCGAGCGTCTTTTCCTGCCGCGTTCCTAACAAACTGCACCTTTGCTCTCTCAGCATGTAAGCCACGAGGGGAGTTCATGAATGGCGACAGCTTATCTCTCCCCCGCGGGTGGGATCAATAGACTGGCGCTCTCACTTTCCATGTTGATGCGAAACCTCAGAGCCGGGCTATCGTTTACGCCGCGGACCGTCTGCTTTGGGTAAACACGGGCCGCCACAGCACATTGCCCCCCACGACCACACCGAACATGGGGGAAGGCGGGAAGAATGGGGGAGGGGGGATACGGTAACTGCTTTGGGACACATGCGTAATGTCTTGGGTGGCGAACACTTTTGGCCGTCCTCTAGAAAAGCGCGTGTTCATTATAAATGGATGGCATTGGCCACAATAGCAGATAAAGAGCAAAGATTGAGATCTGGCTTACTGTATGTATGCTGCTTGGACTGGCAGACATGGAGCCTGCCGTATCAGCTAATCACGGAGACAGGCTATTATGTACACAATAAGAGCACCTTGTTGACTGGAGGCACCCTGTCGCTGTGCGTAATAACTGTGATAGAGGGCTATGGGTGCGTGTGTGTGTCAACAACCTATAGGGCATCAGTGATGATATCATTACAGTGTTGTGTGGCGCAGGGAGCTTGCCAGCAGTGACTAATGTGTTTTGAGTGATGTCATATCGCATGCATTTCTTTTTCGTGGAATATGAGGAGAAATGACAGGGCCGCATGCTATGTGATTTTCACAACACTAACTTAACAATGAATCAGAATTTAACCAACATAACAACAGCTGTTTACAATAAAGGGTGTATTGTATATCATGTCCTGTCCTGTGCAATATTCTGATGGGTTATATTTCATTATGTAAGTACAGGGATGTGCTGCTAAGCGTTTGTGTTGTCAACAAACCAAGTGTAAGATTTCAGAACACAACCTTTTCATTTTATGCATTTTTATCTTCACGTCTAGATAGAATTGTGTCAAAAGCCAGGTGCTTTAAAATGCTGTTGTGAAATCCCGACACCCTCAACCCTCTGAGCTTTCGCCACCTAACTCCAGTCCAATTGTGTGACCCTTTGAGTAAAGCGAGAAGGCTCGGTGAAATCCAGAGGAAAAATTATCTCATAATTACTGCGGTTGCATTGAGGAAAAGGGGCTCGCCTTGGACACTGTATGCTCCGCACGCACAATGGCTGGCCACTTTGCTGTCAGAAAAGGGATCCGTATCACACGGGCCATTGTGTGGCCAAGTACAAAGCGGTGGCGACAGATAGTTCATTACTCGTAGATCTGTTTCTTCTCTTGACTTTTTGCCAACTGACCAATTTGCTGCCACTTCTATAATGAGAAGAAAAAAAAGGTTGACAAGTGAAATTGTCTGTTACCCTTTGACCTTGCTGAATGCGCTGTAAAGACGTCTGCATGTTTACAAAGACGTACATATAACAGCGCCCTGCATAAACACACGTAAAAAAAAAAAAAAACAGCGCTCCTCTGTCTATATGCAGACAAGTTTACGATGTTCCCGGGCGTCTAAGGAGTTTAATAGCTTTGGTGAGTGCTCTGCGATTAAGTCCAACCTCTGTCGTCTGGGAATATGGATCGGGATTACATTTGGAGTGGCGACAAACTTTCAGGATGTTTTGTATTGTTTACCTTGTCAATGGCTTTCTTGGCTCTTTCATAGCAAACCAATCTCTTACGCAGTCTCTTAATAGTTTTTACTGTCTCCAGACCCCCCCCCTGCCCACCCCCTCATTTTGTCCTTCTGTATTTCTCTCTAAAACACAAGGTCAATTCAGGTTCTGGGAAATAACACTGCGCATTCTCTTCCTATTTAAGAAGTATGCAACATATGGAAAACAAGTGTGCACTACTCTATAACATAAAAAAAAAACATAGATGCTAATGTGTGCTATAGACTGCAGCATAGGCCAGCCTCATGATATGTGTCCAATATGCTTTGATAGATGAGAGCGAGCCATGCAAGAGAGAGAGAGAGAGAGGGAGAGAGAGAGAGAGAGAGAGAGAGAGAGAGAGAGGGGGGGAAGGAAAATCGTATTGACAATCATTTCTGCGAGGCTGGCTCCAAGCAAATTAGATTGAATAGGGTGGAAAACAAGTTACATCAACGCTATTAGCTTGTGACCAGTCGTCTTTGTCGGCAGGGCTACAGTACGGCCCCCTGTGGAATGTACAGTGCGGCGAAAGAGGGAGAGAGAGCGAGAGAGAGAGAGAGAGAGAGAGATAGACATGGATGGGAGCAGTCCTCTATGAGAGCACGTCTCTGAGCAGCCGAGACAGTGCTAGTGCTAATGTCTTCTCTAACTCAATAGAGACTCTTGCTCTCTCTCTCTCCCTCTCTCTCTCTCTCTCCCCCTCTCTCTCCCTCTCCTTCTGATCGAGCACTCTATTATAACCGCATTGACATGGCCAGCCTTATGCATGTGGTGTGTGTGCAGGTGTCTCGACGAGCCATTTGTCTGGGCAGCAGGGGTTAAATCTCCCGTGGCGATTAGACCAAAGCCTACTTTATTATAGGTCAAGCCTCCACCGTTAGCTAAGTCTTAATGTTGTGGGTAAACAAGACCGGACAAGGCACAGCTACAGAGCACACACCTCTGATTCAATGCAGTCCTGTTGTAGTAGTGTGTGTGTGTGCGTGTGTGTGTGTGTGTGTATGTGTGTGTGTGTGTGTGTGTGTGTGTGTGTGCCGGTGTGTCATATGCACAGCGCATATAACATTACAGAAAATCACTAGTGCAAAACAAAGACGATGGACTGGACGATGCTAGGGCTGTCTCTCCCTCCCTTTCTCTCCCTCTCTTCCCCCTCTCTCTCGCTCTCTCTTTCAGTCTCTCTCTCTCTCTCTCTCTCTCTCTCTCTCTCTATGTCTCTGTCGGTCCACCAGTGGGATGTGAATAATGCAGAGTTTACAGGAAGTAAGCCTTAACCACTCAACATTTTCCTAACCAGAAATTAAGCGGAGGGATTTTATTTTGATTTGAGCTTGAAGTTAGCAAGCGTTCTTGAGAATGACTAACCCTGCCTTAAAAAGCTGTAGTTCATTCTTTGCTCCTATCGGCCAATGTGAAGGAACACATCACAGCAGTTTACAGTTCCCAGACTAGTCGAGAGAACGCAAAACAAAATTTGTATGCAACAGTCTCTGCGTCTGGACGTCGTAGGGACGTCATAGGGATGTTGTAGGGACGATGAGACCAGATTCGTTCCAGATTCAACACCCCCACATTGTTTCATCGGTTCATAACCTGACTTCAGAGCAGTACATCTGTCTGGGAAGGACATCTGGCGGTTTACCTCAGAAGTGGCCAGGCGTACGTAGCGTACATGCTACATCCGTGTTTTACTACTGGATGGATTTGTGAGTATTGGTAATATTTTCATTCCCGTACATGTGTGCACATGCATGTGCACACACACACACACACACATACAGTAGTAGCTACAGCTAGTATACTAGTAAATACACAAAAAAAAAACACGCACACTCACACACACAGTCACACACATGCACACTAACACACACACACACACATACACGCACACACACACACACTAGCAGATAAACCTATGGTGTCCTGTAGGGTCTGGGGTCGTTCAGGATGGCAAACGTGTACGGCTGGGGGGTTTTGGCAGTGTGTCTCTGGATTGGTCAGGAAATAGCCGGTTGCTCCAATGACCCCCGGTACCTTGAGGTGGCAGTTCCTCCCACCTCCTCCCAAGATTAAGTCTCAGGACGCTGGCCTGCTTCCACAGATGTGGGCCCTTGGCCGAGCACGGTGGTGGTGGGGGGAAGGAAGCGGCTTTCCTGCCCTCGTCTCTCGCTCCTCGTAACTCCTTTGTCATCTCTCTCACTCCGAGTGCCACCACCTCTCTCTCTCTCTCTCTCTCTCTCTCGCTTCCCTTCCCTATTCTCGGTGCTCTTTTTCCTCTCCCATTTACAATGCCTGGCATATTTCATACATACTAAATGTACATACATACGTAATGTATCACAATTCCATACGCCACATCACACTCTTGCTTGTGTTTTTTAATAGCTAATGTACCATTAATGCCCAGACACGCTCACATAAACACAGCATTAGTTGGTTGTGCTCTGTCGCCTAATAAAAAAAAGCATCAGGCTAATCATCTGCTGTGCTGGGTAAATATTGAGCTTGTGGCCGTGATTTAAAGGATTTCCCTCCTCAAACAGGATGGTAGCCTACATCGTATCCCCAGGACACAACTTTTAATGGGGAAAACAAGTCTCACTAGGCAGTCAAAACACGATGAAGAAAATAACTACAATAAAGAAAACACAGTTGTTCAAAGGTTTTTTGGATGGTCAGGCAAAATGTTCCTCTGTTAACATCCAATCATGATGCTTTTAATACATGTAAGAATACAGTAGCTCTTGGTAGAAATAATTATCTTAAGTTGGAATTATTGACGCCTTCTCCCCAGGTAGAACTGCTGTACTTCAAAAGCTTCGACTTGTTGGATTTATGGCTAAAAAGACTTCAATGATGAAAGAAACATTTAACAATAACACAACATTAAACCTATCAGCAGCCATGCTAGAGTGATCATTAGAGATCTTTGTTGTTGACTGTCAGCTACGCTCTATAAACCACACAGGCAATTTCACTGTGCTACAAGCGATGCAGGGATTAGCAGTGCAATTTGATTGACATGTTTACAATGGAACAGGTGCATAAAAATGGTGCATTTCTTCATTGAATGCATTCATCGTCCCAGTGACATCCCACAGCACAATGCTCACTCAGCGTTTCATCCACCTTTTCCGGAAAAATCTGACAATACGTTGGATGCTTTGAACTACCAGAATAAGTACCTATTATATAGTACTGTAGGTGTTTTGTTTAGCTATAAGACTAGGAAAATTCACAACATGCTGTCCATAACTATTTAATTAGTTTTTTCCTCATATCATCCTGTCTCTTTCCAGATAAGATAATGCTGGGTAATTTTTGGTAACAGTGTGTTTTCTTAGCTGTCAGTACAGATGAGATATATTCCAGAATGGCTCCTGCCATGTGAGAAGATGGTTCAAGCCTGTCGCGTGGAACTAATAATAAACCATGTTGGGGAGATTAATTGAGTAATCTCAGCAGTCAAACACACGTGCGTGAGGAAAAGTGCACAGACGTTGATTTATACACGAGATGCAGGAACACACACACACACACGCACACACACACACATACACAAACAAATCACATGCAAATAAAGACTTTCTAGTTATTTGTTATTTACAGTAACTTCATATATCTTCAACTTTATAGTCAACAAACCAACCGTCCCACATACAAGCAGTCGCCCCTCCTTTTACCTTACACACAGAAAGAGAGAGAGAGAGAGAGAGAGAAATGAAACTGCTGAGATGAGTCAGAGAGAAAGGAAGAGAGAGAGAGAGAGAGAAACATCAGTCTGGTGTAAACCCACAGTAACGGCCCTAACTCATGTGCCCCCCCCCTTCCTCCTCAGTCTGCTGGGGGAAACAAAGGCTGGCCTTTCCTCTGGAGAGGCGTCGTCGTCGCCGTGGCACCAGGACAGCCTGGTGCCAGGCGGAGGTCTGCGGGCAAACCTCTCAGTACC
>JAODUH010003435.1:0-11358 GCA_027564835.1 Typhlichthys subterraneus
ACTGTTTTCCATCTCTATATACTCTGCAATGGTAATATAAATCAGTTTACCTATAATGTATTCACATTCAATAGATCATGCTCTATCAAATGAGACCAGATGTGTGTATATAGGCCTCATGTTTGAGGAACTGCACTTGATTTAATTGTGGTATGATATTTTAGGCGTTTTCCTGGAAATTGTGCGTGGGCCTAACAGGATATGGATATTAACTAATCTTAAAACATTTAGTTATGAGAACGTGTAATTATCCAATAGGCCTATATGCTATTTCATTCAAAATTGTGTTTGCTGAAAATTATCAAATTCTAGGCTAGTTGTTCAGGCTGTCCAGCCATAGCCTATCTAACCTCCACGTTAAATATGAGGATATAGTTATGCTACTGTAGAATGATACATTCTGTAACATTAATGATGTAGAAAAATATATAGCCTATGTGACCACCACCACAATTTTGAGGAAACTCAACATTATCATGTCTCCACATCTGTTTGTCTGTAAACATAATTTCAACTGTGCCCCCAAATATTTCGCCTTAAGATACTTTCACATTTTTAAACATTTGGTCCTTGGAGGGGGAGCATGCCCCCAGATCCCCCTAAAAGGTTTTATGTCACCCCCCAAAGGCCAATTTCCAGCCATTTCCATCCATTTTATGGAATTAAGATGAAATATTTTCCCCAACTTTTTAATGGGTTTGGGATGAGAGTGTATTTTTTTGGATGGGGGGGGAGTGGGATGGGAGAGGTTTAAAAATCCACTCCTGTGTCACCCTCTACTGCACGTCTGTTATACGCAACTGTTACAGTACGCACTTTGTTTATCTCTCTGTCTGTATTAAACGCCTAGCTGTGGCTCGCACACTCCCCTGCATCAGCTTATGGTCTGTTTTGCACTCCACCAGCGGCGTTTTGCATAGTAATGGTATTAAGGAATTAGTTGATTCAGATACACCACTGAAGGCCTAGGTGTAAAATGCATGGCCAATGCTTTGAATGTGATATATCAGCAAAGTATAACTCACAAGTCCTCGGCTGAGCGCTGCTACATTGTAGTTTACCCCGGTAGACGAATGGGTCGCCTCCCTGCGCCTACGGGTGGTGGGGGGATATACTCTGATGGTTGTCTGTGCATATGCATCGAACAGCAGTTCGTAGTATCCGGCCTTCTTGGAGACCCTGATATGGAGTCCGGTATGGGGCTCCAGTAGGGTACTCCATAGTTCTACTGGGAGACTTCAACGCGTACGTGGGCAATGATAGAGATACCTGGAGAGGAGTGATCCCTGCCTCCCTGATCTAAACCTGAGCGGGCGTTTGTTTTTAGACTTCTGTGCTAGTCATGGATTGTCTATAACAAACACCATGTTCTAAGTGTACATGGTACAAGAGCACCCTAGACAGAAGGTTGATGATCAATTGTGTGATCGTATCATCTGACCTGAGGTCGCATGTTTTGGACACTCGGGTGAAGAGAGGGGCAGAGCTGTCAACTGATCACCATCTGGTGGTGAGTTGGGTGAAGGGGAGGGGGAAGACTTTGGCATCCCTGTGGAGGATGGAGACATTGAACCTGAGTGGGCAATGTTCAAAGTTTCCATTGCTGAAACTGCGGCAGACAGCTGTGGTCTCAAGGTCATAGGTGCCTCAATGGGCGGTAACCCTTGAATATCGTGGTGGACACCGGTGGTCAGGGAAGCCATCCAACTGAAGGAGGCCTTTTGGAATATGCTGTCCTGAAAGTCTCTGGAGGCGGTTGCAAGGCACTGATGGGCCTGAAGGACTGCAGCATCTGCCATAGCAGAAACAAAGCAGTGGGTGCGGGAGAGCTTCGGAAAAGCCATGGATAAAGACTTTCGGTCAGCACTAAAGTGTTTCTGGAAATCCGTCCGCCACCTCAGGAGGGGGAAGCGGAGAACCATCCAAGCTGTATACAGTAAGGATGGGACACTGGTGACCTCAACTGAGAAGGTAATTGGACGGTGGAAGGAACACTTTGAGGAACTCCTGAATCTGACTGACACGCTCTCTATGATAGCGACAGAGCTGGAGGCTGATGGGGGATCATCGTCAATTTCCCTGGGGGAGGTCACTGAGGTAGTCAAACAACTCCACAGTGGCAAATCCCTGGGAATTGATTAGATCCGTCCAGAAATGCTAAAAGCTTTAGTTGTGGAAGAGACATCTTGAATGACACGCCTCTTCAACATCGTGTGGAAGTCGGAGACAGTGGAACAACGGACCAGCTCTTTAATCTCGCAAGGAGTATTCCCGTCTGGTCTACATGTGTTTTGTGGATCTGGAGAAGGTGTATGATCAGGTCCCCCAGGAGATACTGTGTGAGGTGCTGCAGGAGTATGGGGTGAGGGGGTCCCTTTTAAGGGCAATCCAATCCCTGTATGCCCAAAGCATTATCTGTGTACGGATTATCGGCAGCAAATCGGACTCGTTTCAGGTGGGGGTTGGTCTCCGCCAGGGCTGCGCTTTATCACCAATCCTGTTTGTGATATTCATGGGCAGGATATCAAGGCGTAGTCGTGGCGGGAAGAGGTTGAGGTTCGGTGGCCTGGGGATCTCATCGCTGCTTTTTGCAGATGATGTGTTCCTGACGTCGTCATCGGTCCGTGACCTCCAGCACTCACTGGATCAGTTCGCAGCCGAGTGTGAAGCAGCTCGGATGAGGATTTGCACCGCTAAATCTGAGGCCATGGTTCTCAGCAGGAATCCGATGTAGTGCCTTCTTCGGGTATGGAATGAGTCCTTACCCCAAGTGAAGGAGTTCAAGTAAGTATCGGTCTTGTTTGCGAGTGAGGGGACATTGGAGCGGGAGATTGAGAATTCAGATATCCGTGAGGAACTCGGAGTAGAGCCGCTGATCCTTTGCATTGCAAGGAGCCAGCTGAAGTGGTACAGGCATCGGGTAAGGATGCCCCCTGGGCGCCTTCCTAGGGTTCCAGGTACGTCCAGCTGGAAGGAGGCCTCGGGGGAAGACCCAGGACTAGGTGGAGAGATTATATCTCCAAAATGGTCTGGGAACGCCTCGGGATCCCCCAGTCAGAACTGGATAATATTGCTCGGGAAAGCTACATTTAGGATCCCCTGCTGGAGCTGCTGCCCCCGCGACCCGACTACGGATAAGCGGATGAAGATGGATGAATGGATATTAGAAGAGCACATTTTTTTCTCATTGGATAATATGTTTTCCCTCTTCTCCCGACTTTTCTACTGCAAGAATGGATAACAACAGACCTGCTGGTTCACAAGTTAATCTAGTCACATGCAAAGTATTATTTTGAAAGCGCCTGCCATCTTGAAACCATTTTAATGGACGGTTTCCCAGATGGATGTGTCTTAAGAGACACAGATACCTGGTCTTGTCAGGCTAGGCTACAATAACGGAGACAAGAAAGATAAATGTGAAGGCATTTAAGCAACCCAGTGAGTAGGCTATAGGCTACTGTATATACTGTAGCTGGTTAAGCTAGGCTAGGTTACCATTCCCCAGTACGAGTAGCCGCAAAATGGTGTGTTTTTGTTTTAGCTTAATAACATAATGTAGTGTGAACCTGGCATAAGTCTGAAGTTTGTCCATTGACAAACTTCTTATGCCACCATTCGCATTGACAGACCAAGGGGGCCCAGAGTGGGGGGGCTGGGGGTCAGGTTGACCTGTTGATTTACAAAATATTGCTCTTCCTCTCACTGCAAATATCATGTCCTACCTAATAGCAGCTTTACATATTAGTACTGACATTCATTATGCTGAAGACTGAATATTGTCATATGGAAATTACATTTCAACCACACTTGCAAGAGTCAAATACAATAATTCTATATCTTTGTGACGAAGTGTTGATCATTGATAGGTGTGATTTGGACATTCATTGGTCACTAATATTTTGTTTGTTTCTCGACGGGGGTGGGGCACATGCTCTACTTTTACTTTTCTTGGCGATTAGTTTAGAAAGATCACTGCTTTCTGGGCGACCTAAATTGAGTGACATGATGCAAAAACAAAACCTTGTCATAGTGATTGCCTGATTACATGACTAATCACAGGCGTGCATACATAATAATATGTATTTCAAAGGACAGAAGGGAGACATCAAAGCGTCACAAAACCTTTTGTTATGATAAAACTGTATATTAAATTATCAGTGCACTTCTGGGAGAGTGGGATGGATTAGGTGAATGTGTAAATCTGTTTTATAGAGGTTTAAAACCAAGGAAAGGCATGTTGAAATGTCAGTGTAATTTGAAAAGTGGTCCATTGATGTACATAATAAATGATTCCCATATATTGTGAAAATTACCTATAATATGCTAAAAAGTTATCTTTGAAGTTTGCCTTCATCTTCAAAACAAAATAGTTGCAAAAATCAACCATTATATTTAATGCATGGAGTGTTTCACTCACATGTCAAGGTTGTATCTTAAATTATGCTGCAGGTACATGAAAAGAGATTCAGTCAAATTAACGCAGAGGTTTTGTGGACTCTTGTCCCCCCCCCCCCCATGCCCCGCCCATTTCATATAGTACTTATAGGCTTGGGGCATGCTGTTCTTATAATGACCAGTATCAAGCCCATGAAGATTTCCCTTGGGAGATACGAGGCCTATCATATCATACTGCACTTCCTTTCAACTCTTGTGTTTCAATTTAATTTAAAGGGTACAAACAGAGGTCACATACTCTGGAAGAATATCTACACAATGAAACAATACAGAACATATTAGAATTTAACTTTCCTGTGCACCGCTTCAGATGCTAAATTATGCATATGGTTACATAAGGTGTCCTGATGTTTGAGGATGTCATTGAGCAACTGCATCTCAGAACAAAACCAATGCTTTGTGGACTACACACATACACACGCATACACATATGCACTAACATGCACATGTGGACAGCCCTGCTATGAAAACAAAGGAGGAACTCAGATCACAACACAAATAGGCAGTTAGATCTCATTCTCTGCACAGGACACAATTACTCCACTATGTCTTTACATAAATAGAAGTAATAGCAGTACTATTTTGTAGTGTTTTTGTAGTGCCCTGAGAATGATTCCTAAATGCTCCTCTCCAGTTTCTTCTTTTATATTTAAAACACAACCATGCACTTGCACGTGGCTGTGTGTGGTCTCTCGGCATTCAGGTGTGGGAAAGGGTGTCAAATAAAAATACGTGTTTGTGACACTGTTTTTACCCACAAAGGGAATTTTGGAGACAAACTGAAGAAACCCTTTAAGTTTGGAGAGCAAATTAGATGTGTAAGGGAAGGTCTGCTTTATTGTTGTATACTTTTTTTTAAACCAGTCTTTGAAGATTGTTCTCTTTTTATTGCATCTTTCTGCTTTGGATGCCTTCGGCAAACTATACCTGACCCTTTTGACACCTACATCCACAAAGTACAAAGAATTTTATCTTAGAGTGTGCTGCATTGCCACACTGCCCCCTCATTAGCTATTCAGAACCAAAAAGTACCTTAGAAAAGGTTGCATCTAGAAGGTCTATGTGTCAAATCTACAAAGGAACGCTCAAGTCACTAAATGAAAAAGAAAGAATTCTTCTCCCAGCAATCTATAATAAAAGTGATCTGTAAAAACAAAATGCATCTTTTCATGAAAACATATTCTTTCATTTTGTTAAATTGCTCTCCCAATATTACTGCAACAATCCACAAATAATTAACGTTCATAGGCTGACTTTATGGAATAGCAGGTCATTAATATTGTGTCAAAGAGAGAGACTGGCCACTGCCATGAAATTATTTATTAGATCAAGCACTATAAATCTGATATGGACTAGTTTTATGACATTGTGTTTTTAATGAAGCTACGAGCTCTTCAGATTACTGTACCAATCCTATATAGCAATCCTATTTTCATAATGATTATAATACTGTAAATTCCTATAAATTAGTTAACACATACTATAATTAAATCCAACAACCCTTCTACAGGTATACAACTTAATATTCAGTTTTGTACTACAATTAAATATTTACTTCAAAATAATCATATACTGCACATTCTTAATTGTATAAACGTGCACATTTGTTTTTAATAAAATAAAACATCTTAGGTAGAAAATATATACAGTATAATGTAATAAAGACTAGCCTCATGCATACATCAATCACAAAACATGAGGGTGCATAATATGCTAAATAAATGCAGGATGTATTAATCCTGTTCAAGGACACAATTTGTTAATATTCTAGGTGTGTCTATCCCTGAATGACAGTGTTTTAAAATGGATGAGTGCCTGACAACACAGTAAAAGGCATTTTGACTGATGCTTTCCACAAATAATGAGAGGATTGAACGTGAACCAGCAAAACTCCTCTTCTAAACTTTTTAAGTTCACAAGTTTGGCGCTGGAGTTATTGTGGATATATACAGACCATAGATGTAACAGATTATTGTACTGTAGTGTGTATGACGTCACCCATTGGTTTATTCGAATATTCTTTTTTATTTTTATTTTTATTTATGAGTGCATTCATTATGCTGGTACTGACCTGCTTTTAACCTCTTGCGATTGGCTGATTGGAACATGTGATCTTTCCATCTCATCAAACCCTTCTTGTTTATTATCTTAATGGAGCAATATTTTTCAAAACGTTCCTCATCACATTAATTCGATGAAGTGAAATTAGCTTTTGAGACCTTAGCTTTTAATGGAAAAACAATTGACTTTGTAGGCCTATTTCTTGAGACAACCAATCACTCATTGAATTCCTTTCACCAATTACTGTAGAATTGATTTAATGTAATACAAACAATAGCTCAGCGTCACGTCAATAAGTAAGCAAATTTAATGGCAAACCGTTTTAACATTTATTCACTAGACATTAATATAACAGATATCAGCATTGTAATTTTGACTAGTCGTAATTATATTACGACTAGTCAGAATTTTGATTCAAGATATCGACAGAATGAAAGTTGAAGATATCTGCAAATTGAGATATTGCCAATCAAAATCAATTCTAAGATACAGTATGTAAAACTTGAAAATAGATATATAGAATTACATTATGACTGGCTACAATTCCAGTTTCAGATATCTCCAATTTAATTCAGACTCGTCAGAAATCCAGTTCAAGATATGTACAACTGAATTTGACTGTTAAATGTTAAGTAAAGATATCTCAAAAGAATGATGTGGATATTTTACACTGTAATTGTGACTATTCTGAATTAAATTTTAGATATCTGGAACTGGAATTACAACCATAATTCATTCAACTCTATTTAAGTCATAATTCAGTTGAAAATTTCAACTTTAGACATTGGGGATATCTGCAAATGGCAGAAATGGCAGACACGAATGGCAATCGTTTGAATCTGAATTACAGATTCTAAAACTGTTGTTTTGACTAGTCAAAATTACATTATAGATATCTTGAATTGTAGTTTTGACTAGGTGAAATTATGTTATGTATATCTAAGGAGTATCCAGTCTATAGCAAATAAGTGTTTAAACGGCTTTCCATGCCTATACAGCTGTGGTTTTGCTATTCTCTTATCTGGTTCTACTATTCTACAAATATTCTAGAAATATTAAGTCTATTTTATAAATATTTAGTATATTTATACATGTTTCATTTTAATGTTGTGTGTGTGTATATATATACAAACATATTATAAGAAATAAATGTGCAGTTGTCTCAATATTTTTCAGAGCTGTATGCGAGTTTAGTGTTTTCTCAAATATTCACATTCACAACATTCACAAAATGCATATTACAAAGAACTATGAAGTAGAAATGGTGCTGGATTATTAGACATGAAAAGCTCCTGTGTATCAAAACAACATCTAATATGCATCTCACGCAATTACGGTTTAATGTTGTAATTCTAGATGAATGTGGTCAAATACCAAATTATGGTTATATCATTCATATTTCACTGTAATAACCTGAAAAGTTGAGTTATGGGTACATTTGTATGTTGATGGTGACATTATTGTCAGTAGGCATACAGACCGATAGATTAGAATTGTTTGTTCCATAAAGTCTCAGCAACAGCAGGAATAATATAAAAAAAACTATTAAGATTATGTATAACAAGTTCAGTGATTTTATAAATAATACCACATTTTAGTGTAATATTGTATTACTGTGTGTCATAATCACGTAATAGATAAAGATGAAGAATGAAGTATGAAGATATGAAGTCCCAATAAAACCAGCGGTATAACAAATATAGGGGCAGGATGTTGTGTATGTGTCATGGTGATTCAAAAGTTGAGAAATGTAAGCCCAAATTGAACTCTGAAAGTTTGTCACAAGATAAAGTGGATATCAAGTTAGAAGAAGTTAATTTTTAAATATACATTGACCAAATACGTAGTTTCTGTGATTAGCCTTGGACGGCATTATAAGACCCTTGCAGTTTGTTCAAAATGCCGCAGGATTAATTCAGCCAACCCCAGTTCTGCCATGTAACCCCCCGCTTCACTTCAATGACCTTCACTGGCTCCCCATTATGGCCTGCATCTGGTTGAAGACTGGAGCTGGCATGCAAGCCATTTTAGGCTGTTAGCAATTAATTTGAGGATTAAATGATAAATTGGTATGTTAGCCCGGATTACAATAATGTAACACAAAGCTGTTTGCTTATTACTGGTGTATGACCCATTGATCTATTGACAAAGGTTGTATTGTCAGTTGCTTTGGATAAACAGACCTTTGCTGCGTTCGAGCATAGAGTTGGTTTTAAATGTTTGAATCGTTTACCTGAAAATGTAATTTGAGATGTAGGCTACATTAATACTTGTATTAATAATATACATTGGATAATAAAGCAATAACATTGAACTGTCATTGTCAAGTGACCAGAACCAGATATGTACTGTATATATATACACACACACGCACACTTGGTAAACCAGATGTAAAATAAAACGTGAACAACGTATTTGATCAGACACACACAGATACACACCACTCTGCTGCTACATGACGTCATGCACCGCACTGGCCAAGACATTAAAGGGCAGCTCCATCGTTGATTATTCAAACGAATGGGTCCTCGTCAATCAAGCCTAAAAATGGGGAAGAGGGAAGAGAATAACTGTGTATCTTAGAGGCAATCTTTAGCTACACACGATTCCATAGAGTGAACAAAAAAGAAGGACTTACTTTACTGAATGTTTTTCAGGCCGAATAGATATGATGGTTTAATTAGTACCATGATAAATTGTTTACAATTAAGCAGAAAATACATAGGCATTGAAAACATGGTAAATTAAAACAAAAATAAATAAAACAAAAACATAATTTTACATTTAACATGGTAAAACTATAATGCGTACAATCAGTTTTGAGAATGTTAATAAAAATAGGTAAAAGAAGTTATGAGTATGTTAAAAAGTTAAAAGAACCCCAATATATGATTTGTTTATAACCTAACCAAAAGCATTTGAAAAAATAAATATTTTAAATCTGTATTTAAAAATAACTAAATTTGTGGCAAATCTAATTTGTTAAAGTTCACTTTACTTGTTTGTCTTGAATCAAGCAATCAACACCTAAAAGCAGAAAACAATGAGGACAGTGTGTGTTTCTTTAAAACAAATCTTAAGCAAAAATTGCACATTTAATATAATTGATAAAATAAACAATTATTATCCCTGCTTTAAAAATCAGTACTGGCCTCAGTTGACCAATAAGACAAATAGCTACAACCCAAAGAAAAAGCAATGGAGATGATGATTCTTATCTATCCTGCTCAGTCAATTACAAACTAATTTACCTGAGATTTATCTTCAGATGTGGTAGATTTATCTTCAGATAAATCTCAGTATCAGAAAATTATAGAAAGAAAATGTCAGACTAACTAAAGCTACAGTACGGTGTACAGTAGTTAGACATTAGGCGTAATGTTGATTAATATTAATGATCTGCTTTAGGAAGGATAATAAGATTCTATCACCTTCGTGAATCATCTCTCTAAATGAACATTCAAATTAAATAAATTACAGTTTATTTGATGTGCACACTGTTTTATTAATTGCAACTGAATTAAGAAGGATTTAAGTACTGGAATAAGTCAGTTAGGACTGCTATTTCACCAGGCTCTCAATAGGAACAAAAAGGAAAAAAGAAAAGATACTGTGCAAATTAACTAGTGGTGTGTGCTGAGTTGCCAACAAAGGTGATGGTGATGGTGGGGAGTGGCCCGGCCCTATGCCTTTAAACCATACAGTGTGTGTGTATACTTGTGATATATATATATATATATATATATATATATATATACAGTATATAGGCCTAGCCTAATTGCTCATCATTGCCTATATCCTATTGTGTCTACACACCTACAGTATATATTAATCAATTGCAAATGCTGTGGTAGAAATAAATATATATATTCTTTGTCAAATATTATATAGTATTTGTGAGTCACGTAAAAGCTTGTCATTTTGTATCTTCCTAGTTTTCCTTGACATAATGGTCTATTCTTTTATTGACTTTTCCTATTTTCCTCCGTATAATGGAAACAAATGGTTTGGTATGTCATGCTATGGTTAGGGCTCGCAACAGTTCCATATCTGGCAACATATTTACATGGGAAGATCATCTGTTGTCCCCGGGCACGAGCAACAAGCGTGACGGCTCTTGGCGAGAGTGAGAGGGAGAGAGGAAGACACACGAACCCAGTGAATGGAAGTGCCTGCCATCATTTCAGATCTGTTTGTTTGCAGTTCAGCTCTCAAACACACTACACACACATGTACACACCTACAGCACACACACACCTGTACTTCCTCTCTCACCATGGAACACACACCTTTGCTAATAAATGTAAAGCCTTGGATATGCAAAATTCATCTGATATCTCCTCACGGCCCGTTATAGATGTCCTTTCTGCACATGAAATATACTCTACAAAGCCCTGGCTCTGTACATCGGAACACAAACAAAGTGGTGCAGACCATACCACATAACATTATCCCAGCCTTGGCAATGCGTGTCCGATGTGAGCGGGCAGATTTGCTGAGGGAGTACATTATGGAATTGAAGGGAGAGGTGTTTTTGTTTGAACCCTTATAGTGTTCAAATATTTACTCAGTTACTCAGACAATTTTTGCAGGTCTGGTGGACTCACAACATTATTGCTATTTTATAATCAATACAGCCACAACATTTTATATTTTGTAGTGTATTTATACACTCACTGGATTGGTTCATAGCCAAGCAGCTGTAAAGCGGCTGGGATGAGGATTAGCACCGCAAAATCTGAGGCCATGGTTCTCAGCAGAGTCTTTACCCCAAGTGAAGGAGTTCAAGTACCTCAGGGTCTTGTTCGCGAGTGAGGGGACATTGGAGCGGGAGATTGGCCG
>JAODUH010003437.1:0-11355 GCA_027564835.1 Typhlichthys subterraneus
GGTTAAGTAAAAATTCTCAGTCATAGGCACGTTTGAAGAGAAGTGTTTTTAACCTGGATTTAAAAATTGCTATATTTCATGTCTAAGATCCTCTGGTAATTTATTCCAAATGTGGACAGCATTGAGGGTCGTATAACCTCAGAGGGCTGTCCACAAATAAATGACTCAATCTCTTACCTTCTGTTGCCATTAGTATCCCCATGACATTAAAAGTTTGAAAGTGCCATGAATGCAATCACGTAAATTGAATCAAAGACCACACAGTACAGTAGGCTACTGCAATAAAACACGGTATCTACCTTGTGTATCATGGGGGTATAAACAAAAATATAAATACACTTTGCAAAGTTCGAATAAATGTATACCTTCAGTTCAAAGGTAACATATCACTCAGTCGTTTTTTCCTGTGAGGTACGGTACTAAAGCAGTTTTAACGTTTGATTTCTTGAACTCGAATCTGTGTACATAATGAATTGCGTCATTTCCGGCGCAGTCGCAAAATACCATATTCTGTCGCGTGTGCGGCCTCTCTTCCTCTGCCGCCATCATGGGTCGCATGCACGCTCCCGGGCAAGTATCATTTTTATAATTTAAACTGTTAATTAAAACTTCAAGTTGGTGTTGGTGATAAGAGACAGCTTCTTAAACATATTAGTCACGCCAGAAGACCAAGTATAGTTATCCAATTCGGTCTAGAACAGAGGAATTTGATCTAACAGATGCTCCGTTCTCTTGGCGTTACCCTCGCTGCTGGTAGTCCGGCTAGCCACCGATGTTGCATGCTAGCTAACATGAGTTTTGTAATAATGACGGACAACATAATGTCTGAGAACATGGTATGACATATTACGCATGTCTTGTTGGTTTGAATTCTGCGTTGTAAATGTATTCCTTAACCTAGCAACTCTCTGTTAAAACCTATCCATTAGGATTGTCTACGCTTTGAATCTGTGCTCCACTATCAAAATGACCACGTCTAATTGTTGCATTTGTGTTACAGAAAGGGCTTGTCTCAATCAGCTCTGCCATACAGGCGAAGTGTCCCCACTGTGAGTATAACATTAAATTAAACGCAACTGAAGATCGTTCAAAGACATATTTACTGTTATAAACTGTTAACGCCTTGTTTTGCAGTGGCTGAAACTCACATCAGACGATGTCAAAGACCAGATCTTTAAATTGGCCAAAAAGGGCCTGACCCCCTCTCAGATCGGTAGGTATAGTTGCATCCTGAATCAAAGTAACATGTCTTATTGCTTTATGATAAATGGATGTAGTTGTAACCATAATATAACTAGTTAGAAACCCAGACTCTCACTCAAAAGTAGCGCTACACAAACATTCAAGCGGGTGGCTCCAATATGAACACAAACAATGCACAACTTAACAATTCTGCTCTTTCCTTGTAAGAGATGATATTTAAGTTGTGCTAAAACAAAGCTGGAGGCTAATTAGCAAAGTGGCGTCTGTGTCATCTCTGCCAGTCCCCTTCATACAGATGCAAGACAAACTCACCCCACCTGTATTAATGTTTATGTAATCTGACACCACCTATTGTGGGACATATATTTGTTAGTAACATTGTGTGTGCCTGCATATTTAGTATTTAACTTTAACTGATTCTTGATTTTAAAAAGGGGCTTTCTACCACATGGTTGTTTTACTTGACTCAAATAGCATTTTGGATTCAGGCCAAAGTTGTGGATGGTTCAGGTACTTTTTTATTGCAATAACAAATATGTTATGTGAAAACACTGTAGATTAGTGATAGTCAGAGAGTCCTTACTAGAATCAGCTAATGAATGTATAATTTACATATGTCCATGGAAACAGGACATGGGTCATGTTTTGTTTACGATTCACTTTGTATTACACGGCAACCCGCTACACGGCACATGTTCAGTTGAGGTTTCTATTTAGTTGCTGGAGATGTAGTCTTGCAGAGCCAGCCTTTACTATGTAAAAACTGCGTCAAAATTTAGTTCATAGACATCTCGGTCAACCTTCACTTAACGTGAATTGCCCTGTCTAGCTCTCAGTAGATAACATTGATTATGCCGTTGACAACCGATCACAATCTGCACTTCAATTGCTCATGCTGTGTTTTGCCACTTAATATAAAAGTTGCGGCTGCTTCAGTAGTTGCTGTATGTATGCCCGTGTTGCGCCATGACGAATTGACCAGTTAATCCAGTCAGTAGTCATGGTTGTCACATTTTGGTTTCTCCTCGGCTCGCTTGGAACATCGACAAAGCAGGTACTAGAAAAGTACCAGGTAATATCCCAACTTATGCCCAATGGAAAAGTAAAGTCGAGTTGAGCTGGTTCCACGCAGGGGAGAAGCTCCCAAAACGAAGAGTTGAGTTGATCTGGTACCAAGCAGTGGAGAAGCGCCAAGTCGGACGTACAACTTGTACAACGGAATTTTTTTAAACTTGCCAACCCAATTTTGTCGGTTTTTAGGGTGTGTGTGTTACATAAGTAAACGGTTACAGATTTAAAATTTTACTGAAATTATTATATAAAGCACTGCACTAGCGTCGCAAAATGTACTTTCTACTTTTTTCTTTTTTGTATTTTATATATTTTTTATTTCATCATGTTCAGGTGTGATCCTGAGGGACTCCCATGGTGTGGCCCAGGTGCGATTCGTCACCGGAAACAAGATCCTTAGGATCCTCAAGTCCAAGGGCCTCGCCCCTGACCTGCCCGAGGACCTCTACCACCTCATCAAGAAGGCTGTAGCCATCAGGAAGCATCTGGAGAGGAACAGAAAGGTAAATCATGTCTTCTAGAATGTTTCAGTGGTTCTATTAGTTTCATAGTTTTCACAGAATTTCACCTTCAAATATTGTAAATTTAAAACGTCTTGAATTTAATAATCTTTGTATAGATTGATGGCAACACCAATGTGACTATTGGCGATTGATAATCTAGAATGTGACTAGAAGTCAATCAGAACCTTTTTAATGAGTACCAACTTTTGAAATCCTTGAGTCTAGTTTCCTTGCCTCCATTTGGACCTATTGTTCATTGGTAGTTGTCTGTTCACATCTATTTCTCTATCTGTTTTTATTTTTTTGTATTCTGAAAAGTCTCTAGTTTAATTAATACAAATTATATTCATTAATTTAATTGTAAACACTGCAGGATCAAGGGTTGTTTTTTGCTGTTAATTGGATGACTTGATATTGAACTTTAGATGTTATGGAGACGGGCTTATCAAAATTAAATTCCAAATTTGTTCAATGTTTTCAATATCTTCTGCAGGACAAGGATGCCAAGTTCCGTCTGATTCTGGTTGAGAGTAGGATCCACAGGCTGGCCCGTTACTACAAGACCAAGAGAGTACTGGCCCCCAACTGGAAGTAGTAAGTAATATTTAATGTTACACTAAAGGGCAGTAAACTTGAAAGGGATGCAAACATATTCCCCTTCTGCCTTAACTCTACAAGTAGGAGAAACCTGTTTCTAGTGTTTGAATGTTTAAAATGCATCCTGCACAATTAATAGGCAATTAACTATAGGCTACATACAGGATTCTTGAGAATTTTGTATATGATTCATGCTACTACTGTTTACTTGTTTACTTATCTACTACTGGTGTGTAGTACTAAACATTAAGACATTGCAGTGTCTCTCTAGTGTAAAAAAGTGTTAAATGATACAAGAGGTGAAACTTCAGACATTACGTTACAAAAAAATCCACAACTTTCTATTCTGCTCTTTCCTTGTAAGAGTTGATATTTAAGTTCTGGTAGAATAAAGCTGGAGGCTAATTAGCGAAGTGACTACTTGATGTCATCTTTGCCAGTCCCCTTCATATATTTGAAGCAAATGTATTTTGGATATGAATGTGGCTTGAACTTTCTGCGATATTGTATGATTAGGCTGTAGGCATAAGGCAATTATCATGGCCAAAATACTTGATATTATTGCCTGTTGTTGTTATTATTATTATTATTATTATTAATAATAATAATAATCTCTTAAAATGGCGCAAACCTACTAGAATCACTTTATCGCTTTTGTTAAACATAGCTTTCTGAGAACCCATATTACTTAACAGATTAAGATGAATCTAGAATAGGATTTTACCCTTTATGCAACAATAACCAATATTGTGTTGCATTACATTGTCATCCTAGGGGATGGGATGATATTGTTTATAGTGATTCTAAATTTTTATGGTAATCATATTGTGGTGAATGTCTATCAGGACAATCAAATATTTTCACAAATGACTTTTGGGGTGGGGGCGGAGCTATCTTTTACATGTACTGTCCAATTTATTCTCATTAGCCTGCATATTCCCAGTCAACCACTGTGGTGGAATACTTTCCAATTATGTCCCCCACATCGCAAACTAATTGTATTTGTTGAAATACTGGTTTCAAAACATAAATACATGTATGCATCTGAAGGTACTTGATGTATATCTGACTGCAAAGGGTGCTATTTTGAAATTATGTTGGTGTGGCTGTTCAAGTATTACTAATAATTGTACATATGACGTTTAAATTAAAGTCTGCTAAATAACATACTATTGCTTAGTGGAATGTTTACGAATACGAACTCCATTTATCTGTTTTGAATTCACTGTCTCTCTTTTCTGTTCACAGTGAGTCCTCTACAGCTTCTGCTTTGGTGGCATAAACTATCCTTTTTTGAATAATAAAAGATGAGATTGGAATCTGTTTTGGTGTCTTGATTGACTTCTATTTTAACTGTTCAGAATGTACCAGAACATGCTGAACTTTGTTCCTGGAAATTTAGCCTGTATATTTTAGTTCTAAACTGCACAGTTCCTTGTAAATTATACATTTGTTTAGATAAGTTTTACTCTAGTTTATAATTTACCATAACAAATATTCTGTTATTGCAGTTAACATTGTTTCCAGTAGACTATTGTGTATAAATAAGCATGTTTTAATTGAAAGATAAAATGTAATTTACTAAAAGATGTGAAGTAATTTACAGTTTAATACAATGCTGCAATAGAAGTTATTCTAAGATTAACCAATTGTTTTATGAAAGCCAAAACGAAGAGTTAATGGGTAAAGCTAAGAATTTCGTTTTTGTTTTTTAGTTGGGAATTTACGAGCACTTTCCCTAACGTTTACGTAATGAGGGCGTGACTCAACTCAAGGTGGATTTCATACGTTGACGTAATGAGGGCGTATCTTTTCAACATGAGAGGCTGGATCTTGTGGACTGACAGCTTGCCTGTCCTGTCCTATCAAAGCGGTCCCTGACGTCAACACTTGTTTATTATAGTAGTGTTGCAATCTTCTGACATTCACTCACCCTTACTACGACGAAGACTACGCTGCTGAAAATATGGATAAAATACTAACAGGCATTTGACGAAGATATTCTAGAGAAAAGAAACGAGCAAAAACATGAGGCGATTATACATCATCGTACTGTCTCAGACAAATGAGCGGAGTGTATTCATTTTCGACAAAGAATATCAGAATACGTGAGGATTTATTAGTTTTGTCGCCAAAAAAATCGTTTAAAATGGCAACGAGTGTTGATACTGCGAAGGTTTCAGACGGGACCTCGATGGAGAGGTTCGGCAGTGGAGGGATGGCGCTCTTGCCGTGGACTAAACAGATTCTGAGTGTTCTTTGGGAACATCTTCGGTTGTTACTCCAGGTTATTTACATCAGCTTCGTATCAGGTAATTTTATAATCAGACACTCCAACACTGGTTGCTTTGTTTGAGATATTGCTTCGCTAGGGTTGGTTTTAAATTAGTGAAGCTAATGGGAGTGTGAATTATGTTATAATGTCGTTTAATATTCACTAAGTTACACAACGAAACTTTGATGTACTTTAACGTCACCTGTCATTTCCATTAGTTTTCCAGATGTTTCGGTTTGAGGTCCATCTGAGAATCACGGACGAAAATGGTCAACATGTCCAGCACATGAGCACGGCAGCAAATCAACCCGAATCGTTCCTCTTCTCTTCCTTGTTTGACGGAGACAACGGAGTTATGGTTGGCGGCTCGAATCCACTCTCCGGGAGTTCCACGGCAGAGGCACTGCTGTCCACTCTACGTGCAGACGACTTGTGCTGCGGATTAGTGGACGACTTTGTCTCTAGAACTGCAGTCAAAGAAGACGGGATCTTCCTGGGACACCACCCCAGCTGGAAAATGGGCTTCTCTGGCGACTGGAACATATTCGGACCCAGTACTGACAGCTCTGGCACAGATCACATGTGTCACAAGAGCACAGAGAAAGTCTACAAGCAGAATTCTTCAGAAGAAGAGAGATGCTCTCATTGGAGCAGTGAAGAAGACCAAAATCTGGGAGATTTTGACAGTGAGGAGAGTAAGGCACTTTGGGAGTCCCTGTCCAAATCCAGTGACCCTTACAATCCATTCTTTTTCTCTGCCTGTATCTCTACCAACACCAACATGGGCAAAGGCGAAGTAAAGCACTGCAGAGATAATGACTGTACGTCTGCCAGCAAAATTAGCGAGGAGTTGCTGATGCCCCAAGGCCTTAATTTCTGGGTTAATCGCTCTGACAGTGATAATAGCTGGAGCAGTTGGGGCAGCTCTGATGGTTCATGCGCAGACTTTGACAAGGAGGAGAGTGAGAGGATGTGGGACCTATTCAGCAGTCCTGTAGACCCCTACAACCCCATGTGTTTCACAGCGTCTACAGCCAGCAGCACGTCCCTACAAACCAGCAGCGCAGCTCGCGCTCCACAGTCTTCACTCCCCGCAGCTTCCTCCAAGTCAGACACAGAAGAGAAGGAGCGTAGCACCACTCCTTCGTCACTAGAGGACGACTATGAGGAGGAGGGGCAACTGTGGAAGTCCCTCTGCCAAAACGATGACCCGTACCACCCTCTCAATTTCCAGGCCTGTCTCCAGAGCTCCCCTACATCTACACTCCAGCCTCAGTGGCACTCTAAAAGAGACACAGAACACCCCAGTGACAGTCTCCCAAAAAGTCTACATTCAACGGGTACTCGAGAGCTGGAGGTTTCTCAGAGCACAGGAATCTCCAAGCCAATCCTGCCAGAGAGGCCATTAAAGCGCCATAACCACACAAGCACCAGGCTGGTGCCTTGGAGAAAGTCTGAACTAACACCTGGATCACTTGTTGAGAGGGCGAAGCTGACAAAGTCCAGCACAAGCTTGAAAAAGGTGATTAATTCTTTACATTTAATTTATGTTATCATTAAGAGTAGTCAGAAGGACATTTTCATTATTATGTAATGAAAAAAAACGTTTTTTAGAGTTCTATTTAACATTTATGTGAGTGTCCATTTGTGTTTTATATAAATTAATTACAGAATGTCATTGCTGTAGAATATTTGTTGACTGTTTCACCCTCCTGGTATCATGTTAACTGATGCATCATAGCATATTTATGTAATGTGTGTATGCTGAGTTGTTGATTGGTGTCGGTTAGCAACACCAAAAGTTGTCATGACTAAGGCAGTCATGTGATTCCATCAAGTCAGCAGAGAGTTGGCTTTGTGGTTGCAGTGATCTTGCAGTGTCTGGCAATGTTGTTGCTTAGCACACTGTTTTATCACATGGCTTACTGTATTGTGTAGAAATAGCAGCCATAAAGTCAAACTAAATATTTTAGCCTATTGTGTTATTATACAGGCGTTAATGTGTACTGTAAATATAATATCTAGTAGTATGAGTGGGTCTTTCTGACTTTTAAATTTTTTGTGTTTAGGTGCGGTTTTCTCCTGTCGTCCAAGTTCATGTGATGCGGACATGGCCATTTGCTCGACAGGCATCCAGAAAAGGACATTGGGAGGAAATGGCTCGTGACAGGGACCGCTTTCAAAGGCGGATCCAAGAAACAGAGCAGTCCATTGGTCACTGCTTCAGCCAATCACACAGAGAGAGGATTCAGGCTTACCTAGACAGTACCTGAAAACCATCAGCAACTTTTCCACTGTGAATACTGACTCCATTTAATTTGCTTTTTCAAATGAGAACTTGCGATTGGTTGCAATGCAACAGGGAATTTGATTTAGGCTGATTATATATTCGGTGATAGGCCGATGTTTTGATGAATGTTGTCATGTTGAACAACCTTGTACCTCATGGCTCACAGTCTATGACTGTTGCACTGATTGGACACTTTCACATAACCTCACCAGTAAATTATTTAATGTTGTTTGTATGCCTTATATACTGACCTAGTAATGTAACTTATTCATGCCCTATGGAGCTTGTGTAGTGGTTTTTAATGTTTGAATTGTATGTTTTTCTATATATATACACATATATGTTTGAACAAAGTCAGTGATATGTCAAGTTTTAAAGGTAAATAATGACACATCAAAGTTGGATATTACTGCATGAAGTGTTTGAAATGTTTTCTTGTAGTGGAAGAAAAGTGAATACACAAACAATATTATTTATAGAAGGCTTTCTCCTATATCATTTAATTATGATTGTATCTGTTTGCACTTGATAATAAATTTTATTCCCGAGGGAAACATTTCAAGCACTGCCCAGATATGAGGTCATCGGGCGTCATATTATTAGCCTGGCTCCACGTGACTGTTTCTCAGACTCTGATTGAATTAGCCTTGTCACAGTCACCCTGCTGGAAACCTGTTCACTAGGCAAGTGTGATGACATTGAAGTCCAGTGTGTTTGGAATTGTAGAGCTAGATGAGGCAATCAAAACAGTTGTAGCTATGCCAATTGAGTTCAACGCTGGCCAATAGCATCAAAATTAACCAGAGATAGGAGGAAATTCCCGATGGAGCATGACCAGACCAGACATACAAAGTGAATATGGTCTGGCTACACCAGGCTATCATACAATATCAGACGGGTAAATCATGTTTTATCCGTAGGTGCTATTTTCAAATAAACTGATTTTTGTTGTCACAAATATGCTATTGTTTATTGATTCTTTTTATAGAAAGTGTAATAGACACTGACAAATGGAGTAGTATCCAGTGTGGTTCTCTGCATTCAATTGTATTCAAGTTTGGTGTTCCCTGCTCTTGCCTGGGAACACAAAAGCATCCAAAAGATGTCCTTGATACTACACAGAGAACATCCAGTTATCACCACACGTTTATTATTGTATTTTCTTGTAATACATTTTATTCTTATTCCCACAAATACAGTAGCATGTTTGTAGGCTGCTAGACCTACTACAATTGCATGTGCGTGATATACAGCAGGCTACCTAACTACATTTTTATAAACTAATGTGAATTAATTGTTCAAATTAATATGAAACATGAGAGCATTTTACTTAATTTATAAATGGGCACATTTATATAGCGCTTTACAGTATTTCACCTCACATTCATGCACCAATGGTGATTTCTGCCATAGGTGTGACCAACCACCAGGAGCAGTTGCTCAAGGATGCTTACAGGTAGGTCAGCACCAGGGTTTAAACCCATGACCTTCTGGCTTGAAATCCAACACCCCAACCACTAGACCATCCTGCCCTTATAATAAATGGCTTTGTTGTGTTTGTTCTATAAAGCAAAGGTATTAGATGCACACAAAATAGCCTATATGTAGGCCTATTTAGCAACAGTTAGCATTAGCACCAACTGACTAAAACACAGGACACTTAAATGATAAATGTGCTTAGATTCAAATACACATGGAATTTTAACAAAGAAATGTGTAAACAAATGTTGAAACATTCTTATATTTCTCTGCTTCATAATATATAATATAATAATTATATATAACAAGAATAATATCTCCAGTCTATCCTATCACCCATCCTCTTACCTGTGGGTTATGTCTGCCTCTGTCTCTTCAACAGTATAATGCCCCACAGGGGATATGCTCGCCTGCTGCAAGGATGGCGTAAGACAAGGGTTAAAAACACAAGTATGATGAAAGGATGTCCCCAGTGTAAGAAATTAATTTGCGTGCCCCCTCCCCGACACACCCGCGTGTGCACGCTGTCTGGAGCCACGGCTAGGGCTGTTGTAGCTGGTGTAGCAGTCCAACACATTAAATGTGTGTGTGTAGATGTTCACTGACACCACCTGCCTGTCACCACATGAACAGATCCCAGGCAGTTTGTATAAGCACTGTAGTCTTTGTTGTGCTGATGGGTGTATAAATCATGCCAAGTATGTTATTCTGCCCACTAGGTCTCTCACCATAGCTAGAACATCACTGCAAATACAGAAGAGTTGCATATAGAGGGTCATTTTCAATACCACCTATACACGCATTCTCTGTCACACGCACACAAAATGGTCTGCATCCATTTTAACTCGGTGGCCTTGGTGACCCTGTCTCTAGGCAACCAATGGGATTGGCGGGGTATTGAAAGGATTGCAGGTGATTGCAGCAGCAATGGTAGGTTTTCAACATCTCTCTCTCTCTCTCTCTCTCTCTCTCTCTCTCTCTCACAACCTCCCATTCTCTCTCACCTCTCCCAGGCAGAGAGATGTATCTCCTGGGTCACAATTACCCTCTACTCATCATCTCTCCTCCGCCTGCCCAGCTGATGATGCAACATGTGCAACATGCCGGTTTTTGTGTCTGACAGTGGCACACAAAGACAGACCAAACACAACAACAGCAGATTATGTTCTAATAATCGCTTTACCTGTGTATCTCAAACACAACGGCAGTACATGGGAGTGGGACATACAGTAGGTAGCATAGTGCTTTGGAAGGGGCAATGCTGTCATATGTTGTAAGAATCACTGACAACACAGGGTCTGGCATATAGTGCTGTATGTAATTTGTTGTTGTGCATGCAACTGAATGCCTCTCTCTCAGTGTTAAATATGACGCCATTTAAGACACACATTTCACATGGTTGACCTTTTTTTCGTTCCAAACATGTTATCTTGACAATCAGCCTTTACAAATGCAAATATTTTTGTATATTTAATATACAAAGATTTCTTATATATTTTAACACAATATATTAATCTAATTAATAGGGTAGAGTGGCATTTGTGAAAAAAAAAAACATATTGTGATTGATGTGGTTTATATTTTATAGGTCTTATTTAATGCCAATATTCAACATGCCTGCCAGAGCAGATTAAGTTCTTCACAAAGACGTCACTGAAACAGGCAACGGCTGGATAAACCATGGCTCCCACACCACTAGAGTCAGAAAAAAACAAACGCCTGCGTCACATTTGATTTCTGGAACTCTGCTGCTCCCTTATGGTACGATGCAAAAATTACAGGTTTACGTTATTACGCTGGTACCCATACGGCTATGTACTGAAGCGTATGACCCAAGGGCGTAGGAGTATGTTTGACATTGGGGGGGACACATTTTCTACTATAAATCAAAGCCCACCCATCCGCTAAAATAGTGTATGAATCTCTAGCGGCACGCA
>JAODUH010003438.1:0-11355 GCA_027564835.1 Typhlichthys subterraneus
TCTCTCTCTCTCTCTCTCTCTCTCTCTCTCTCTCTCTCTCTCTCTCTCTCTCTCTCTCTCTCTCTCTGTCTGTGTGTTCTCAGATACATGAATGTCTGCAACACTTCGAGGTGTCCAGTCTGTCCCCAGTCTTGAAAAGTGCGGGCACTTTGGCTCATGCTGTAAGTCTGGCACGCACACACACACACACCCCAGTGGTTAGATGGCACCTTGCATGGCTGACACCACCATCAATGTGTGAATGTGAGGCAATAATGCACTCTAAGTAGCCGGAAGGTTAGCAAACCGCTATATAAATGCAGTCCATTTGCAATCCATTGTTTTCTATGGCACACAAAGTGGAAAGCGAAAGATACAAGGAGTGGGGGGGAAGGGAGAGGAGAGAGAGAGGAGAGAGGAGAGAGAGAGAGAGAGAGAGAGAGAGAACTGACCACTTTACTTCCATTTCTCCCTGCTGCCCTCATAAGGCCATGAACAATATGGAGTATTCGTTAATTAATTCTCGAGAACGTTTGTTAATTCTAGCTCAAATCAAAGCAACATTCCTCTGCGGCACTGCCCCACACATTGAAACGCACTGTGAAGCAAAGTGTCGCCCTACGGCTTTGTTGTTGTGAGAGGTGTTCACCACTTTGTTTATGTTTCTATTTATGGATCTTCTATCTATTTTCAACACGCACAGAACGGTAAGATAGCGAAATGTGAGGAGTTGACAAAAATGTGTATTAGCTTACAATTAGCTTGCAGTAGCTGACTATACTTTTAAGTATTAACATAATGTATGTATGCAATACACATCTATTCTATACTTTATGAACACACAGACACACACGCACACCTGAGTAAACCCACGGTCCTGGTGGGCAGAGGAGAGGAGAAAAACCCAACAACTTAAATGGCATGCGGTTCTGTTTGAAATCCCCTGGCCTCTGTTTACTGTAATCAGCGTGCCCGCGACCATCTTCCGCTACCCACAGCCATACATCATCCTAATTAGTAGCGAGCGGAGGGTAACGGAGACACGGGCAGAAATGGTTCGAGTCAAAGCAGAGCGTGTCCAGAGAGAGTGAGCGGGCGAGCCACGGAGGAAAGTCAACTCTGTGGTCTTTTTTTGTTGGTTGGGGGGCTGGCTGGCTTAAGTCAACCTGGTACCACGGTAGTCGGTAGGCCTGACCCCGCACATATCAGATGGCAGAGCCCCGGGCCGGCCCGAAACTGACATGCTCGGGACCCTCAACCACAAAGGCCCATCCTAGCGGACGGAAACCTGACCGGCCCACTTGTTGACCCCTGGTGCTTCCCCTGGTCCACATAAACAGCCCTTACGGCCCCTGGCCCGACCAAACCGTCAGCCGGGAGCGTGAGGAAGACAACTCTCCTTCCTATTCTTTTTTTCTTTTAAACTTTCCCCCCTCTTATTTTTAATGCCACTTTCTATCTCATGTTTTCTGTCTTTCGTTTGTTCATCTAACTGAGCCATTCCTCCCTCTGTCTACCTGTTTCTATTTACATTCTCGTTTACCTTTTCCCCAATAAATTACCCTTCCCTAACCTATCTCTCTCTCTCTCTCTCTCCCCCCTCCGCGCCCCCCTGAACCGGCCGTGGCCAGCGGCCTTTCAGCTCGTCCAGGAGGCCTCCCAATCTATCGGCCTCCGTTACCCCTCAACACCAACCTCCCCTCCCATTATTCTTGTCAAATTATGGACTTTCAAACGCATGCCTCCTGGTGACAACGTCTCCCCGGGATTATCAGGTATCTGACTGGAGCACAGAAACGACGTATCAAAGCGTTGCCGTTGTATGTTGTATTTTTAAGGTGTATCGCTTTTCACCCGCGCCGCCGCTTCACGTAAAAGCCGTTGAAGTGGCGAAGGGGAAGCAGGAGTCTACACAGTCGGCTGAAATTCACTTTCTGCGCTCCGGTTTCACGTAATGGAGGCCTAATTTATTGGATGACATTAAATGACACGTCAAGCCCTGTCTAGCGGCCACACAGCAGGTGAATGCCCCTGCGAAGCCGAGACTTCCAGGGCCGGCTGTAGTGGTGCCACTTGGCTTCGAGAGGCCGTGCCGGATTACATAGGGATACGCACGCACACACACACAGTATCTGTCCAGATGTCATTGCGTCTGAAACACAAGCACGGTTGAGGAAAAATGCAAAGCTCCACATTACGTTAATCCCAAAGGTACGCCAACGAGCTGTCTCCGACCCGTCGTGTGTTTGGTTCTGCCGACCCCGTTCCCGTACCGTCCCGCCAAACGACCTCGGGGTTGACATCTCTCTGAACCCTGGCACCGCGCTTCACGTCATCCTCGGTTCAGATCGGCGTCCATCTCCTCAGCCTAGCTCGCATGCCCAACGCCGCTCACTGCTTTGGCTGCCTCTCCAGCCTGTTAAACCAGAGTTATTGGCATTGACCAGAAGGGGGAGCCAAAGAGCATAGCTCCACAGCGATATAACGTGATTTAAAAAACATTTTTTTTTTTTTGGCTATTAAGGAGAGTGAGAGAGAAGAAGAGAGAGATACAGAAAGACTGAATCATCAGGTCAGGTCGTTCCTCGCTATCATTTCTTCTCTGTACATTGTTTAAAAGATGAATGTGTTTCAGTTATTCATGGTTCTCAGACACGGGGACGTCGTACTTTGACTCCCGCAGCTCTGGAGTCAGTTAACTCAACAATGAGCGTTCTGTATTGAGGTATGCTTTACATGATATCTAAACACAATAAAACACAACATAACAGGGCTTGTCGGATAGTTTAGAGTCTCCCTGAAACCACTGTTGTACTCAATGTCCATCTTCAGTTACACATTCTGCGCCGACAGTGTCAGTCTTATGTCTGAGGGATGGTTTACAGTGCTCTCGGCAAGCCTGCAGCCTCAGCTGCGTGTCACAAGGGCCATATGAATGATCGAGCGCCATTGTAGATGACACAACGCTCAGACACGTTAATGGATACATTTCACATTTGAACTCCGCCTCCTGTAGTTTATATTTTCCTGTAGCGGTCGACAGACGATATTGCCCAGGGAAATGCCTGACGAGGAGCTTGCTTGCAGTGTTATACAGTAGGTTTCTCCATTTACCTCCTAGAAGTCAGCAAAGGGTCCCTTGACAGTTCAGGGTCAAAGGTGACAGTCTTTAGGATCAACCCCATGCAAACACACAGGGGGGTGCCTATAGGCTGATGAGGTTAACCCCCCCCCCCACACACACACACACACACACACACACACACACACAGGGGGAAAATGTGATTCGTTGCAGCAGAGGATGGAGAGGAGCGTGCTGTCAGCCGAGCCCTGCCTGTCCTCCCTGCATGAGTTATGGAACAAGGTGTCTTAATAGGACATTATGAGGGGCCTGGAAATGTACGCCTCCTAATCCGCCCCCTCCCCCTCCCCCGAGCCTCACCCCGCTCAGCTCCTCACCTCCTGCGTGTCTCTGCTGTTCTATCATCTTTTTTTTTTTTTTTTCCCCGCGCTCTTCATTTTCCGTGCCGCTCTCTATCTCTCCTCCTGTGCGTTAGTTAATCCCAGTGTGTTCGTCGCCATGCTGAGCCATTTCTCCCGCTGTATTCCCCTCCCTCTGTCGCTCTACCTGTTTACATTCTCCTATCTCTTTTCCCCCTTTTGTTGCCCTTCCTCAACCCATACGCTCTCTCTCTCTCTCTCTCTCTCTCTCTCTCTCTCTCTCTCTCTCTCTTTTTTTTTTTTCTTCCGCACCCCTATAGTCACTGATTAAGTGAATTAGCTGAGTAAGGGTCCAACAGGAGTAACCTTGACGACAGCTATTCGTTAGGCGGGGGCACAAATGGAGAGAGCAACCCTCCCCCACCCCCTCCTCCCCCGTCACAAATATCCAGACACGTGCTGGAGAGGTTGCCTTCTCCCCCTGCCCTGAAGCTCCATAACCCCCCAGGTCCCCTTGGCACTCCCCCCCCCCCCATCTAATCCAATCGCCCACCCCAGTCTAGCTGACCTCCCCTGGCCTAGTCATGCTCCGTGTGTCAGTCATTAGTCACACAAGCGCTACAGTTTGCCGTCCGATGCTCGACCTTTGACCTGTCACTCTGACCCCGTGGCTGGAACCGCCACACATGAGCAGGTTGGGTTGCCTGATTTCACCTTATCTCTGTCTGTCTCTGTCTCTTTCTCTGTCTCTCGCTCTCTTTGTCTCTCTCTCTGTCTCTTTCTCTGTCTCTCGCTCTCTTTGTCTCTCTGTCTCTGTCTCTCTCGCGCTCGCTCGCTCGCGCACGCACACACACACACACACACTACACACACTTCCACTGGTAGAGAGAAGGGAGCGCTCTCCAAAGCCCCGCGATTTTTCACAGACTGACGCGGGAGCGTCCGTCAGCTTCTGACCGCGGGTCAGGGACAAGCATCTCTTTGCGCCTGTCCTCGTCACGCTCTCCCGTCCACAGCCAGGAGGGTCGCCTCATAAATCGCAGGCGGGAGGAAGAGAGGAACTCGTCCTGGGAAGCTGAGCCACTGGGCATCTTTCATTGGTGGTGCAGTAGTTTCCTAACCTGACACGCAAGATATGTGTCTGTCTGACACGTCCATCTGGGGAGCCGTACGTTGAAGCTGTTGTAAATGGGCAGGCGCTTTCAAAACAATACTTGGCAGGCGATTGGGCGAACCTTTGATCCACGACAGCCTGGTGTTAAAACCACCCTTGCAGTAGAAAAGTCGAGAGAAGAGAGAATATTTTCCACTGAGAAAAGCCTTTGCTCTTCTAATCAGTTCTAATGAAACTGTTGCTCTCAGCCAGCTACGTTAACTTCTGTTGAGTTGTTATCAAGTGGCCTTCATCACGCCTGTAGCTAACAATACGACGCTGATTGGCTACACGCTGTTGGTTTACGGGCCTGAAACACAGCAATTTTCAAGCTCTCCGGACTGATTCTCGCGGCAAAAAAGAACTGAAGACAAGCTGATGCCGGCAAGATCAGGATTGTCTCGCGAGGCTACAGCAGTACTTTCTCAGAGGTCCTTTGATTTCAAATGTGGAGTTGTATTGCCTTTCACAAGCTTAAATGTAATAAGTAATGCTAGAAATGTTAATGAATGCTAATGTCTGTGTTCGTGGCTGTGATATCTGATGCACTCTGTTGAAAGCTAGGTGAGGAAATGGAATCTGACAAGATGTATTGTAAGATCACCACCCTTTCTTCCTTCCACCATGTACAATGCCCCGGATATTGTAGTCAGGGTTCCCACTGGTCGTGGAATTTCTGGAATATCATGGAATTTTAAGAAAGTCTACTCCAGACATGGAAAGTCAGGGCATTTTGTCTTTTTTTTTTTTGTGGCAAGTCATGAAATATCAGGGAATTTCACAGTGGATGTATGCTAATGTGAATGCGTACAACATTGCCACTGACGTGAATAATTGCTTGAGGAAGGTTTCTTCCCAAAACAAAATAAACACGCCCCCTACACAAAAGAGGACAGAACAGTAAAGCATTTGTATTGTTTGTATTTTTTATTTTGCAGGGATAATAGTACATGAAACAAGTTAATCTACAGGATAATTTGAAAGCAATACAGAATGTCTGATAGCCTTACTGCATATCTCATATGCCTAGATTTAGCGTTTATTCTACATTAAAAAATGAATTTGCACGATAATTTGATGGAGAAAAGGCTTTATTTTACTTATATATTTAACTTTATTTTACCTATTTATTTTATATAAATGTACCAAACTGATTGAAACTAAATGTCCGGGGGGGGGCGGGGGGGGCAGGTTCTTCTAGTGAGACACTGGGATCACTTCAGTGATTTCAGTAAACAGTTGTTTTACTGAATTACTAACATAAATGCCAGAATCTCACTTACTCTCCTCTTTGATAACTCTTTTGTCTGTCTGCCTGTCTCTGTCTGTGCTGCAGTTGTCAGAAGAGCTACAGGGAAAGCCACGCAATGCAGAGATCGAAGAACTGCTCAAACTACTGGTCAAGCCTCACTTGAAGGCAAGTGTTACCACATTTAATATGTTTTGCTATGCTGCTCACAAAAGCATTAAACAGTTTTTTAAAATGGTTCAAAAACACACCAGAAATGCAATAATATAATGACATATATATATCTCATATATCGCTCTTTTGCTTGTTGCTTTGTTTATACAAACGTGGTTACATCTTCCTTACAAAAAGAAAAACACCTTAGACGATGGACCTATCTCTTTGTTCCAGTGGCGTTACTTGCACTCAGCAGTAGTGAATTGATGTGGTTCTACAAACACAAGCCATCCATCATTGCCTGTGACTGAGACTTGCTATAGACAGTCTTTACAACGGAGCAATGTAGAAGGTCAACTTTCAATGGCGTCATTATCTAGACACTGCCAGAAACGGCAACTCAATGTGTAGACCCCCCCCCCGCACACACACACACACACGTGCATATCCTCCTGTCTCACTCCTGTCAAACAGCAGGGGGTAAAACAATTGCATCAGAAATGATCAGATGCAGACGAGCAGTGGACCCACAGGAACTGTAGGACATGAATGTGAATGTGTGCATTTCCTCTGTCTATTACCACACACTTGAATAAAGACAGGCAGAAGGGAACCTGGAAAATGTCTAAATTTAGATGTACGCACACAGCACATTTTGTAGACATCCTTTCACAGTTTTTGAGACTCGGATTGATAAACTATGTGAAATGAATGGAGAATAATGAAAACAATAAAGCTACAGTTTAAAGTGGATGTCAGTATATGAATGCACTGTATATCAAGGTAAGGAACAGGATAGTATAGACTAGAGTTATGTTCATACCACTTTAAAGCCTCGTAGGAAAGTACAGACGCACATTTGGCCAAGCGCTCTGCACGCACATACACCGACGACACACACACACACACACACACACACATACTGTGAAGATGAATGAAGATGTGGGGAATATATCATAGCGTTGCTACGCTAGTTTGCTACATAGGGACTTGCGCTTAATCCTTCATCTGCGTCGGCTCAGAGGAGATGTGTCTCGAGGAGCCATCGCTTTGTCTGCCATAATGCGTGCATGTGTCAGAGAGCCTCGGTTTATTGTGTTTTGATAGCAGCTCTCTGGCATAGTGAGGGCCGGCCCATTAAAACGGGGGGGTGGGGGGGGCTTGTGTCAAAGTCATCGATCAGAGAGCTTAACAACTCCAACAAACGGTGCACATGCACACACATGTTCAGACACACACACACACAGGCATCCGCACGCATGTTCACACTTAAAATAACAAAACAAATCGATTGACCTGACTCTGCTGTCACATCACGGTGTGATCCACGGTGGCCCAGTGGACAGCAAGAAGGTCCCGGGTTTTAACCCTGATTGTCCTGGCCTTTCTGTGTAGAGTTTGCATGTTCTCCCCGTGTCTTTGTGAGATTCCTCCGGGTGCTCCGGTTTCCCCCACTATCTACAAACATGTCAGGTTCATTCTCCAGTCAGTGTCATGTGACCAGTGACACTGGCCTCCAATCTGGAGTTGGTCCCCGGGTGCTGCACAGCGGCTGCCCACTGCTCCCTTGAGGGATGGGTTAAACGCAGAGGATGACTTTCACTACATGTGTATGTGACAATAAAAACACATTTACCTCTTGTTCTGTCTGTCTGTCTCTCTCTCTCTCTCTCTCTCTCGCTCTCTCTCTCTCTCTCTCTCTCTCTGTGTCTCACACATTCCCTTTCACTTCATCTTTAATCTCCTGCTCGTCGTATGCACTTCTCTTTGGGGGGTTAATCTCGGGGTAAAGATAGTTTTCTTCTACTCTCCTTTTTCTTAGAGGACGAATTTACATGTGTGTCACATACACATACATGTGTGTATGTGAAAATAAAAGCACCTTTACATCAATCCATTGTTTTGGCCGTGGTCTGTGGCAGCAAATTGAATGGCTTCTTTCCAGCTTCACTTCTGTGTGTTGGCCTTTATATCTCTTCCCTTAAGCATGTGACCTTCTGGAGCCACCCCCCAGGGAGCACCCCACATGTATGTATATGAATATACAGAATCTGTAGGCAGCGACCTTGTACCAGATGAGTCCTGGTATGTTTGTAGTCCGAGCAGTATTGACTAGTCACGTTGTGTGTGGAGACCAAGAGATTGAGCACATTAACCAAAATGCAATTTCCAGACTGGTCTGATGGCAATATAGCTTTTTATTAGCATTCATAAGTGGATATTTGTTGATTAGCCGCACTCATCTCCATTCGTGCCTCTCAAATACTGTAGATCAGACTATAAACAATGACTTGAACAAGGGGTATTCAGCAAGGGGTACGTGACCCCTAGCGGGGGGTCCTCAATGGTCAGATAAAATAATTTTATCCCTAACATATTATCTTCCAAAAATTTAAATATCTGAAAATATACATTAACATAAATACCACCTATGCTATGAATACATACATCTGACAATTATTTAAAAGTATTAGCATTGTTTACGGAAGGCTACAACATTAGCCTACTTTTTTACATGGCACTATAAATAATAGGCGGCCCTGCACATTATCGTTGGCCCTGCAACAACATATTTTTGTTGCAAAGAGTTTGTCTCTCTCTCTCTCGATGCCACCGCAGCCGGTAAATCACAAGAGCGGAGCGCGTAGAACGCAAGCAGATGGCTGCCGCCTTTGAATGGCGTCTCTGTGCGATAGTAACTGTATCACTCGCAATTATGGCTGAAATTATCCATTCCAAGGGCGGGGACATAAATCAGGCTCTTTTAACTCTCGCTCTCCCTTGTCTTCATACTTTCTGGGTTTCTTTTCTTGCCCTCCTCCAAACCCCCATATTTTACGACCCGCACATGAAAAAACAACTTTGGCCTGCAATACCCCCTCCTCCACACTAATATTGATGGTGATGAAAGTGCCAATTATGATGGTTGCCTGTTTCCTCCTCACTGTCCGCACACACCACACACACCCGCACAGGTGTGTGTGTGCGCATGTGTGTGTGCACATGTGTGCACGAACGCACCCACAAGCGCACAATTCCAACATGCGTGCGTCCGTGCATGCGTGTGTGTGTGTGTGTGTGTGTATGCACGCACGTGCGCGGGAGAGGGGTCTATATGAGCCTTGAGTACCCAGCTGGTCTGCCGCAGCGGGGAGAAAGGCTCAGTGTGGAGGCTCCATGCTTGGGGGAAGGAGGGGACCAGACCGGGGGTGGGGGGGTGCAGCGGTCCAGCAGCAAGCCAGCGCTTGCGGCTACGAGCGGGGACAGGGCCCTGTGGTCTCTAATGAGAGGGCCAGCACCAGGAATGCACGGGCAGGCAGGTTTATTTAGACAGCTGATCTGTTTGACCAAGGTCCCTATTATGTCTAATGCACACAAGCGCCTGGCGAACCAACGAGGGCGGCTTCTGCTCCTGTGTGCACCAACAATCCCTCCTTCCGCTTGTGTGACCTCAGCCGCTGCATGGACACCGTCCCAGACTCCATTAGGAGCGCCCGGCCACCTACACCACAACAAAACCTGTTGACTCACACGGAAGCCTCCAGGAAAGCGCGTGTGTGTGTGGTCTGGCGTGCTGCCTTGTGCTGTTCATTAGCACGCAGCTGTTATTGTTACCCGGGGAGGGGGGAGGGTTGTACCTTTTTAACAGACAGTAGCTGTTGCGTACGTTATGAGCCGTTAGGCCGTAAGGGAGGTATGAGCAAGTGCTTGTCAGCGAGACGACCACTTCTTTCCCATTTTGCACATCCCACTAATCGATGGGAGGCCGCTCGCGCTTCAGGACATTCCTGCGCTTTATGGGTAACGGCGTCGTTCAGCGGTGCGTCAAGGAATGCAGCGTTCAAAACGTAAACACAAATTGACGGAGGAGCGCAAATATCTGCAAATAATCAGTGCATGTTTATGTCTTGACACGCAAGAAATAGAACAGCGCTGTAAACTTTGGCATCGACCCGCGACAAACGCCACCAGTGTAAAAAAAAGAAATGGTGCTAAAACTCTGTTGTCTCTTGACACTCGGCGACGCCTTCAGTGGCTGTTGGCCTTGTGGGAAGGGCTGAGTGAGTGAGCAGTAGCCTTGCTAAGCTGCCTATTTGATTGTTTTGTTTATTTGTTAGCAATAGGCTATGCTTGCATAATGATTGCATAGCCTTTAGGCAGTAGCACGTCTGTGTATATGCTGCTCACTAAGCAAAGTCTACGTATGCTTAACCAACTTTATAGTTCGGTATGGCTAATGCAGATTAGTCTATTGACAGCCAAGGCATGAGATGATCTGCACTGTCGCTTCAGTGTCTGGTCTGTGCCATAGTGAGTGCGTGCGTGTGTGCGTGCGTGTGCGCGTACGTGCGTGCGTGTGTGTGTTTGAGAGTGAGGATCGGAGAATCCCCGCTCACACAAAACGTTTCAGTAGATATTTATTATTTGGTCGGAATGCTGCTTTGCCACTTTGACCCGACCCACCCTCACCTGCAATATTCCATTTTTTTTTTCTCCTTTATTTTTAGTACGAATAATGAAACTGATTTAATCTAACCAATAATAACTAGCAATTGATGTCACATGTTGTGGAACAACATTGTTTACACGATTCTGACAATAATATTGTGTATCGCAATTATTTCTGGGACAATATACTGCCCAACAAAAATAGTTGTGTGCCAGTGTGTTATTGATGTGGATGTTGTGTGTTATTGATTTGATTACATGTTCATTTCAGTTTCATTTAAAGACATTTAGGGGTTTCCTACTTTACAAACCATGTACACAAATGCGCGTGCGCACACACACACTCATAGGAGAGAGTCGAAGCCTGGTGTTTGATTGACATCTCCCTGGACCCACATGTTGTCGCAGACCCGTACCAGCTTCTGTGACTGACAGCAGATCGCCATTAGTAGGCCCACTCCGCCACCACAAGTGTCCCACCTCAGACCAAAAGCTCCCCTATCCCCCCACACCTCTTCCTCCCGGAGGCCGGCTTTCGGCCGCGATGTTTGTAGTGAAAAGAAGAAAAACGATGGCAGGGGAGAAGACATCAAAATGGATGACAGCTGCAAGAGACAGTTGCAGTTCTCTGCAAGTATTTGTAATATTTGATCCACCGCTGAATGGAGCATAGTCCAGTATGAAAAGCAGAAAAGGTTATTATTGCAAAACAATCTCTAAAGGATCACTACGGATACACAGTAGGCTACTGTACGTGTAGTAGAGGTCTTCACGGGTCCAAATAATTGAGCCCGATCTGAAATTACCATATAATTCTTCACCCGACCAGTTTTGCACAAATTAAAAACCTATAATTTAATTAATAATAATAATTAATAATTTAGATTTACCAATGGAAGCCAAGGCTGGACCTAGTCGATGTTTCAAT
>JAODUH010003439.1:0-11354 GCA_027564835.1 Typhlichthys subterraneus
AAATAGCTCCTGGAAGTGCTTGGTGGTCAATATGAAAAAAAATATAAAATAAATATATATATATATACATATATATATATACATACACACACACACACACACACACACACACATACATACAGGCCTACAGATATATTACTTCATTTTTTGGTAATTAGTAGTCAATAAATGCACCGTGTTACGTAAGTAGAATTTAAAGGGTTCTTTTAGTATTTAGGCTAACATCCGGGAACTATTTTGAGGCGACTGAGATGTGTGTTACATGGAGTGAACCAAGATGACGCGACTCTCTCTTTACATGGCTCTGGGTACTGCAATTGTCTGTGAGCCGTTATTCCACTCTGACTAGACGTTTGCTGAAATGCCTGTCTGTGGCAGATTCAACATAGCTGTGACACCTGCGTGAAAAATATTGGCCCTTGCTTGCATTCTCTTCTGCTCAGTTTGGTTTTAACATTATCTATTTCCCAGTAACTTCTGAATATATCTTTTCAGTGTTGCCACAAACCCATCAGTTATTTATTTGTATAACTTGTACATGAAAATCACAAATTTGCACGTTAGCAATTATATTTTTCTTATCTGCGAATGTATCACTGCTTGCTCTTTATCACAGAAAGGATTCCCTGGTTGTAGCAGCAAATTAAGAAGTCAATGTTGACAAACCGTATATTCTGAAAATACCTAGATATTTTGATTCCCTGAAATTTTTTTTTACCTTCACGCAAAAGTATAAAATCAAATGAGAAAAAAAAATTTAATTGCTTTCATTATTTGATCATTTTTAGGATGATTTTGATGTATTTGATGTAGTCACCACTAGATCATTTTGAAATAGTTACAGCTAATACAGCAATTACAAATATTTTTCTACAAATATTGAAATAAATCCTTGGATTTCTGAAATATTGTAAAATTAAGGTTGAGATTACAATTGTCCCAACGCCACAGGCCAGATAGTCAAGAATGTGCAATAATGTTGCATGACTTCACCATATCAGCCTCGTGTCTGATCATAATACATTCCACAAAAGTACAGCTGTGACTCTGTCAGGCGTTTAGTCTTCCGAGTGGTCCACCAGCTTGTCCTGACATTTAGGCCTTTTTTGGTATTTTAATCAACAAAGCGCACACTTAACATTATCTAGTATAGCTAATGTACTTAACAGCTAATTTAAGGAACTACCTATACACACTGCGGACTTGGAACTGTTTGTGGGTTGGCCTCTAATGGTGTATTTATGTTACATAACTTTGCATTTTCTAGATATGCTTACAGACTACATCAAAACTCATCAAACTTCATTCCCTGACACAGTACAGTAAAAGAAAAAATGTGTGGTTTACCATTTTCTTCATATTACAGTGTTAAGAGTTAAAGACTACACAACTTTATTTTAACCACCTCTCAGATTTCATTTATTTTATTTCCAGAGACGTGTTTGGTTGGGATGAAAGCACACATATTCCTGACTGCGGCTCATGACACAGTTTAACCAAAATCGATTTTGTCTGTCATGAATGAAAATATGAAGTGTTTAATGTGCGTCAGTCAGGAAAAGCATTGATTAGCGCAGAACATCACCAATTAACTGAACTACTGTCTTTATTATTAGAAGTGTACACAAATGCAGTAAAAACATATTGTACAGTATACTGTACAATTGTATATAATGTAGCATGGCTTGACAGAAGAAGGGCTTTTCAGGACTATTCTCACATGAGCAATTACGTCACTTTTCAGAGTGAATAAACATGCATAGCTGTTCACATACTGTATATTCAATACTCAGTTCTTCCTTAGTAATATAAAGTTGCACAAAAAGAACCAATGCTGTTGTTTGTTGGAGGCATCCAGTCGCAGTACACATGTCAAGGGTCAGAAGGCATGTATTTCTTTTCTATTTTTTTTTTCTCGCTCTCTTTTTGGAATGATGCATTGTAATTATTTGGGACCACTAATAGGAAAGTTTCCATTGACACCCTTGTTCAGTAGCCTACTGAAAGACCAAGGCTATAACCCTTTTAACTTATAGAAACTCCAAGAGCACAGTACTATCAATAATGCAAAAATATTCTCATGTTTTAAGGTTTTTAATGTATCTCGTAGGATGTTAATTTAGAAAAAGGAATTGTTTGGACATCTTAAGCACAATATTTTACAAATGTAATTTCCTCTTAATTGTGTTTCACTAAATTCTGTATGCAATATGAAGTCTATCATTAATAGACACTAGCTGGGACTATCAAGATATCCCCTCAGTTAGGTATGGGGTATAATTGCACTATACTTTCATTTATATGTCTGCTTTCTAATGCAATAAATGCACTAAATGTAATGCTGTACCCACATCTGATCCTAAATATGGCGTCTTTGGTCTGATGGTTTCAGAACAATCATATCAAGTGAAATTATATCCAAAAGTGTCAGAAGATGATGTGCTTATAGGGTGCGTCACATTGGCAAGAGGAGGGGAACAAATAAACATTTTATTTAATGTTCCTGAGTCTTGGTCTTACTCTCCTTTTAAAAGTGTGAAAACAAAATTTTCACTTTCATACAAGTGTATGCAACTCTAACGTCTTGTCAACAGGGGGCAGAAACGGCATCTGTTTATTGTACATTAGCTATGATAAGGCCGCAAAATAACCTGCTCTGCTCGAGATACGTCGTTGATGTTTCTGTCTCACATGATCAGTCTGTAGTATTAGCTACTCATTTACATTGTCACTCTACTAACTCTGTGTCCTGTGTTTTTCAATGACTGCCACCTGTAGCGCTACTTATCCTTATCTTATGCTTATCTTTAGCGCTGCATAGCTTGTCTTGCTTGTCCAATGGACTGACTGATCCAGGCATAGTTAACTGTCTACCATGTCCTACGTGTATATTCACACAAAATACGCACAGGGGTCTCCCATCACCTCATAAACACGGTGGTGAGCTAGAGCTCATGATGCCCCCATACAGAATGCCACCACAGAGTCCTCATGCTGAATTCCAGAGGTCTTCAACAAGGGGTCCGGGACCCCTAGGATGTCCTCATAGGTACTGCAGGGGGTCCTCCAAATTATTTGGTCCTCAGAAAATGTCATAATATACAACCTATCTATACATTTAATTTGTCAATCATTATATTAATGGATTAGCATTGTATATAGTAGGCTGCACTATTACAAAATAGGATACTTTTAGACATGGCACCATAAGCCACCCTACACATTGTTGATATGGTAACAAATCATTTGATAGGCGGTCCCCGTGTTTGGCCAAGGGGTCCTTAGCTTGAAAAACATTGAAGACCTCTGCTCTGTTCCCTATCAGAAGCTGCCTGCCATCACTATCGGACTATATTCCATCCTCATCACTAGTACCCCAACCATGTCATGTTTTGTTGTAACAACAGTTCTCTTTGTGGAAAGAGTTGACACGTTCCTACATTCACACCTACTGTAGGCCTATAGGCTGTATTGTATAATTCATGTGAACTGTAACATTCTGCTTAAAGCAACGTAAAACCCACAAAAATAATACAATAATTAATTATTCTAACATTTTGATTCGTGCAAATCAACTTAAAAACTTAAAAACACTGTTTGGAATATTGCTTGACATTTTTAGTATAAAACTTTGTAACATACAGTAGAGTTTGCACTTTCAGAAAGCACTGGCAGGCCTGTCCACTCTGTTTAAATGAATAATCCCTTAAATGAGCAAACCCAGACAGTTTCATTTTGTGAAACGTGTTGGTTGGTTTCGCCTGCTGGTGAAATGCACTGCATGAAAAGAGTAAGCCTGCTCTGACTGATATGCTAGTTGAAGTAACTTTTATCTTTCCCTGAAATCACTTGTCAATGTCAAGCGGTGTCAGACTATCACTCTGATGAGGTCATTACTACCATTTTAACCAAATTATGTGAATAGGGGGGCAGGGTGGTCTAGTAGTCTGGGTGTTGGGCTCCCACCCAGAAGGTTGTGGGTTTGAACCCAGGTGTTAACCTACCTGTAAGCATCCTTGAGCAAGATACCTCACCCCCTAACTGCTCCCATGGTGGTTGGTTGCACCTTGCATGGCAGCAATCACCGTGTGTGTGAGAATGGGTGAATGTGAGTCAAAGTGTTGTGGATGAAAGCACTATATAAAATGCAGTGCATTTACCACATCAATCTGAGCATTAAAGGTAGGGTGCTCCCTCAGAAGATCTGCCACTAAGACTACAGAAGTGTTGTGTCCAGTGGTCTGCACCACTTTGTTTGTGTTCCCATTTACAGAACTAAGGCTGTGTAGAAACACCCAATTCTTTTTTCAGCGGGCACGCCAGACTAGAGGACCTAGAGGACATAACTAGAAGACCGTGGGCAGATATACGCTGAATTTGAAAATGTACTGTATTAACCTACAATTGCTGAATCCGCCATTAAAGCGTTAAATGGTCAGTTATAATAGTCATAGCTCAGTGACCTGACACAACCCAAGTCCCTTCGTCCCCACCTCCAGCGTCAGCCATATCGGAAGGTGTCACTTTGTTCCTGCTCATTATTCACAGCCACCTGTCTCTCTCGGTCCCTTAAGAGGAGCACAGCACAGTGCTTATGCACATAACATGCACATTAATGGAGGAACCCCTCTGTTCATCTGGCATGGTCTCTCGTGAAGGGTTAGACAGAGTTCAGCCCACCTTAGAACCTATTATGCACATAAGCAGTGTTCATCATAGAAGGCAGTGCATATAGTGGACTTGCATACAATACAAAACAAGTTATACTGTTGAGGCTAAGTGCATAGGCATATGGTACGGTAGCCTAATGTATATTGTGGACTGTTACAACAGATATTACCACTGCAGTTTTTCCCCTCAATTTGCGATGTTCTTTGTTTACAGATATTACCGGTCCCACGGCAGTTTTCCCCCTTGAAATGTTCTTTGTTTACCTCTGTTCGTGGCAGGTGAAAGAAAGTCAGCAGTGCAGAGCACTAAAATGGCAGTAAGTACGTAAATTAGCCAGTAAGCTGCTATATAGTGTACAGTACTACTAGGTACTGAGACGCATCACTGACGTCCTTTACCCCAGACAATAAGATCACTTCAGGTGTGAAACGCATTGTAGTCCCGTCTGAGGTAAGTTTAGGCCAGTGTCTTCAAAGGTGAAACTTCTAGTGTGATGGGTGTGACCAATGGATGCAGACATTGGCTTTGATCCCCTATCAGGAGGGCCTTCCTGTTCTCACTGTTGTCCCCATACACCCCACACCCCTCTCAATACACGCACACGCACATACACACACACACACACACACACACACACATGCACGTACTCGCTGGATGTCAGCATGCAGCAGCATGTGTATTGCAGTGCATACTACACTGAAAATGGTCGAAATAGATTATTTATATATTTTCTGTATTAGAAATAGCCTCTATGGAGTTGAAAGGCTGGAATCATTATTCCAGCGGACAAAAAGGATACAGCTTTGTAGTGACAGCAAATCTCAGCAAATTACACCTCCTGTGTAAATTCAAACATGGTTGTCAAACGAACCGCAGAAGACAGCAGCAGAGCTTCAATGCAGACTAGACACTTATTGCCGTCTGCCTGTCTGACTCTCAAATGTTATCTTAGTGAACTTGTAAGTGAAGTATGCAATTGGCTCAATTGGCTAACTGAAAGTAAAACGATCACTTTAAGTCCATAAGAATGCACAGTTGCAGTTAATGATATTGACTTAACCCTGGTGTCTAGACGGTTCCCTTTGTCAGGCGCTCTGGAGCCATCGATCCAGAGGCACGTCGATGTAATCAATGTATTTATTTGCGGGGCGAATCTGCAATAACTAGCTGCGAATTATAATTTGTTCATGGTTTTTCGCCAAAGTCGTCTGGACGATAGGATCAACAGGCCATCATATAGGTTGCAAGCTGCCGCGTGTGTTGCATTAGGACAAACATGTTTCTCCATTACTGACTAACTTGTTTCGTTCAAAACATCCTATAGCCAACGCCATCGTAAATGTAGCCTTAACGTACTTTTTCGCCAATGAAATAGTTTTACTGTAAAAAAAACTGAAAAACAGCATTCTCTGCAGTAAAGGCGACTTTACAGCCTGTAGAATGGTGCGCTCCTATTGGCTACTGGGGCGTGTATAAAGAGCCGCAGTGGCAAATTCAATCACATCAACTGCGGCTATCTATCGGGAGCGAGACACAGGGACGCGCTCTCACACTGGGACATTAAGGCTATTGTGTTGCATTTTTAAATATCTTGCACTGGGATATTATTATCAACATGAAGGAGAGGAGAAACACACAGCCGTTGGTGGTGAGATGCAAACTAGTCCTTGTGGGAGACGTTCAATGCGGAAAAACGGCGATGTTGCAAGTCTTGGCTAAGGACTGTTATCCAGAGGTACGGTAGACGAATATTGCTCTAACATCTTTCGTTTCATGTGGAAACAATGTCACATCTATTTGTTGTCGTTTGTTGAGAACTATGACGATTTTTTTGCTTATACCTATTAAGAAAAATAATACTACAGCCTATAGATACGGAATGTGCAAACGGGGTATTTTGATCCGCATTTCCAGACGAACCTTTATTTTTTTTATGCATTTTATTTTATTTTTATTTTTATTTTATTTTAGAATAGTTGAATAGCATGTGCATACTACATTGGCTATTTGCTAGATTGTATGCTATTAGGGCTATTAAGTATAATAGCATTATCTTTATAATAATTAGGCTACAAGAAAATCCAATTAAAACCTCTTGATTGAAAGTGCTTTGATTTACCAGCGTATATATTTTCATTTACAAGACGCGTTCCATACCTGTGGTAGTGAAGCCCCCCTAATGACACTGTATTACTAATTGCTTCACAGACGTACGTGCCCACGGTGTTTGAGAACTACACCGCCTGTTTGGAGTTGGAGGAACAGCGGGTCGAACTCAGTCTCTGGGACACATCAGGTAACTGAATTACCGTACCACTGCAGCCATGTAGTATGTCTGTCTGTCTGTCTGTCTGTCTGTCTGTCTGTCTGTCTGCAACTCTATGCAGGAGCGTTAGGCTATTCACTTTGAGGGATCAGCCTTAAACATCTTCAGCCAAGTTCATTCTTGATATTAATCCTGCCCGGGAAATGTTTTCTGGGCCAATTACCACAGTGTTCCATATTATCAGATGAGGGAATCATAATTATGCTAATATTGGTATTCAGCTTTTCGCTACAGCAGACAGTCAGTAGTGTCATGAGTTTGTTGTAGCGTTGGATTATAAGATAAATAATTTATTCACCTTGATAACGACAGTCTAAACAAGTATGTCGTCATAAAAGGAAATTTACAGTAGGCCTATACTATTTAGCATTTAGCAATGTAGCATTTCACTGTACAGTATGTCTGCATTGGCCCCAGCAACTAAATAAAATTTTAATGCAAATAATAGTTATTATAATAACATAGTCCAAGTCTCAACCTCTTCTGTCCATCGTCCAAGCATTACGTCACATAAGCAACTCTGTGCTAAACGTCTGATACATACCGGTATACCCCTGTAAACTAGATACAGGACTTTCTGACTTTTGGGAAGTGATACTGTTGCTTGTAATGTGACACTGTATGTGTAATTATGCGACATAAGCACAGTTTTATTTACTCATTTAAAATTTTATATTTATTTTATGCAGTAACTCATTTTACAGATTTACAAGACATGTAAACAGCCAGTCATGTCGTTCAGTTGTCCAAAAAAATCCACATTGTAAATTAAACTTATATTTGGTCATTGAGTTACGTAGTTAGTCGTCATGCGTGTCAATCAAAATCAAGTGCGTGTCAATCAAAAAAAGGGGCAGGCTAGGCCTGTCAAGCGGGTACTGACGCAGGTAGCCAGCGCTGTGTCCCAGGCATTACGTAAGTAAAGGCTGGCTCTGCAGACTAGAATAGTCCTAGCTCTATCGGAGGATGCTAACAGATGTGGACATAGCTAAGATTGACTGCCAGCTCCTAAAACACAACCACTTTGTCTCACTGTTATGGCAGGCAACCTTCATAACCACTTCATAACCACGTGTGTGTGTGTGTGTGTGTGCGTGCGTGTGTGTGTGTGTGTGTGTGCATCACACAGCCTATATTATGCTCATCATGACTAAACTGAGTGTAAAACAGGGCCACTGTGTCATGGAGGCGATGCCTCTGGGTGGTAGAAGGCATGCGTGCTGACCTTTCAATGCTGCACCATCACCACACCTGTGTGGTTTCCCCCTCCAGGCAGGGAAGGGACACTTTGCAGCCCAGTCTTGCCCGCCCCTAGCCTGCCCCTGCCCCAGGCTAGCCCGCCCCTAGCCTGCCCCTAGCGTAGTCTAGCCTGCCCTTAGCCTGCCCCTGCCCCAGGCTAGCCTGCCCTTAGCCTGCCCCTAGCGTAGTCTAGCCTGCCCCTGCCCCAGGCTAGCCTGCCCTTAGCCTGCCCCTAGCGTAGTCTAGCCTGCCCTTAGCCTGGCCCAGGCTAGCCCGCCCCTAGCCTGCCCCTAGCGTAGTCTAGCCTGCCCTTAGCCTGCCCCAGGCTAGCCCGCCCCTAGCGTAGTCTAGCCTGCCCTTCGCCTGCCCCTAGCCCAGGCTGGCCTGCCCCTAGCCTGCCCATAGCCTGCCCCTAGCGTAGTCTAGCCTGCCTTTGCCCCAGGCTAGCCTGCCCCTAGCCTGCCCCTAGCATAGTCTAGCCTGCCTTTGCCCCAGGCTAGCCTGCCCCTAGCCTGCCCCTAGCCTGCCCCTAGCGTAGTCTAGCCTGCCTTTAGCCTGCCCCTGGCCCAGGGGTATATACAGTGTGTGTGTGTGTGTGTATATATATACTGTGTAAGCGTGTGACGATGGATGTGTAATGAGGCTCTTATATAACACTTACAGTGTGTGCATGTGTGTGTGTGTGTATGCATGCTCCCATCCTTTTCCCTGGCGTGATCTGAGTGAGGTGAAGGCAGAGTGTAATTCCCCGACCAGACCAAATCCGCTGCTCTAATCCCTCCCTGACTAGCCCCCCCCCCCCCCTTCATGACCTTTGTGTCTGGGCAGCGCGAGCCGGGCGCAGCAGCAGCAGAAGAGACGTCCAGCGGGGCGTGAAGGTTCCGGGGGCAGACGGGACAGGTTGTGACCTGCATCCTGCTCCATATGCCGCCCCCAGGTCGCCTGTGATGCGGGGGGGTGGGGGGGTGTTAAGGGTTTAAGACTCACGTTCCCTGCTGGTGGACCTAATGAGTTTATTTTCGGAGACTTCTGCCGACGCTCTTCCCTTCCTGTCTCGGCCCTCCTCGCTCGACCCCCCCCCATACTCCTTGTTGTCGTGGTGAAGCGGGATAGCGTATTCTTGCTGCAAGATGGAACCCTTAATCTAGAGTATCTCTCAAAAGGTCACCTTCTTCACGAGACTTCAGACCAACAGCCTGTGTAAAAAAAAAGAAACTGTTTCCCTCGGTGTTACAGAGCTCCCTGTGTGCACATTAACCTCCAATTCAAATGAATAAAATCACACAGCTGTCTATACTGTCTGGGAGCGACAGCGACGTCTGGGATCGATGTCCCGCGTGATGAATGGCACAGGCAACAGGGCATAGTAGCCGGTGGACACGCCGTACGTACAGTACATCCTCCTCCCGCCGTAATCTGCTCTAATTGCAACACAGTTGTGGCTCCACTGTGCTGAGTGGGCTTGCTCATTATCCCAGCTCCTCTCTATTGATTGGACTGACCTCATCGCTGACTGCCCATGCAGGCAGCCCCCCCCTCTTCTCCACCCCCACCCTGGATTTACACACCAAAATCAATCTAGTGGTTTTTTAATCAGCCCGATCGGAGACATGGGTAGAAGATGGTGGCGAGGGGTTTTAACACCTCTCCTCTGGTGGCAGTGGCTCATGAATAACGTAATAGAGTAATGAATCTTTTTATAATGTTGGGGAGCAATTTGATCCAATGAACTTGCTCATAGGCTTGGTGTTTGGTTATTATTTCTATGATACATAAATTATATGGATTTGGAATGAGCCTATATCCAATTTAGCTGATGGTACAATGTTCGGTTGTTAAAAAGACACTGCTATGAAAAGCTGATTATATTAAATGTACATATTTCTAGTTAATTAGTTAATTTTACAAGGCAGCCAAATCAATAATTTTTACATTTTGTACTGTTATAAACAGGTTTATGTTTTTGGAGTGTGCAGTCCCTGGATTTTTATGGCAAATAGAAGGCACTTTTTCCCCCTGTTAATGACACAACATTATAATATAACACACGTTATGTTGTTTTGTTGCAACTATAAATATTCACTGCTAGTCGTCCTACGTCACCTGAGCAGGTGTCCATGGCAAGTTACCATGGAAACCATTTTTTTCCTCTGTGGATGCTGAGGAACAAAACTGATACTCCCACGGGCATGTGAAACCCTGCCACATGGGCCTTAGGCACCCTGGCTACAGACCCCCCCCCCACCAAACCCCACCCCACAATCTAGTCAACCAATCAGTGGATCATTAATCTGTCTGTCTTCTTCTTCTGCATTCCTGCTGTAGGAGATGAGTTGCTAATGATGTGACTGTGCCCTGTCACTCAGCGGATTTGGGTAGACAAACACATGCGCTGGCTCTCGGCCATCAAGCATCACGCACACGCACACACGAACACACACACACTCATTGCAAATCATACTTCCCCCTATGTGCTTTAAAACAAAGCTGGTTGTCTCTGGCCCAGTTATCATTCAGACACTTGGGGAATTCACCCTTTCGAACCAAGACTACGTGAATGCGACCGTATGTGATTTGTTTTGATCTGATGAGAAGCAGTGGTATGCTGAATTAAAATTGGTCAGTATTGAATTCACATGCAAATTTTACAAATTTAACACTAAATACTAGGTTGCTAAAGTTACACATACAGCTACACAGCCTTTACTTGAGTAAAGTCTGAGACACCGAGCTGGCTATCTGCATCAAGGTCTTGTAAATCTGTAATATAAGCAGGCTGTTAAAATACACCGAAAGACTGATATTGGGAAATAAAACACTGCATTCGCATCATGTCGGAAATGCGTATACAGACTTACGAGTGACAATGCCATAAGCCAATGAAAATCTACTACCCCACTTCCTGATTGTGCTGACATGAAAGAAGCCGAGACTACATTCAATAATGTGTTGCATCCTTGCATCCGTCATTGGGACTGTCTATCATCTCATTTCTACACATGAAACAAGCAAGTGTTTCATTATATATATATATGTGTATGTGTGTGTGTATGTATGTATGTATGTATGTATATATATATATATATATATATATATATATATATATGTATGTATGTAT
>JAODUH010003440.1:0-11353 GCA_027564835.1 Typhlichthys subterraneus
CATAATCGCGCACCTCAATCTAAACGCCGGCTGACGTGACCGTGTTTTTACGAACGCCGGCTCACATGACCGCAGTAATCAGCGTCGTGTTTATAGCTATACGGACGTGGTTAGGTTTGCCGATAGCGAAAACGACCAGAGCCCTATTCCGTAAAACACGTTTACCAAATAAGACAGGCTTTTTTTGGTTAGACTGACTTATTTTCCACAGATTTGGTTCCATAAGACAAACCCAGTTTAGTCTAAGCTCAGTAACCATTATTGCTTGGAAACTAACCTGGTATGGGGGAAGGTTAATTGTCAGGCTAAGCCAAATGTTGATTAACTTTCTAAGAGTTAAGAGTTCTTGTAACCATATGGGAAAGTACTTTTCTCACAGAATTCTAGCATGCTGACATCTTTTACTTTATTTACCATTAGTTTCTCAATCAAATTATAGAAAATTAACCTTTTGTAGATTTTTTCCACTTTCCTTTACTTTTATGTAATTACACAAGACACACAAGTCACAACAGGTTTAGAATTTATTTCAACTTGAATCTGCCTGCCTGAATAATGCATATAAATGATGTTTAAAAAATGCCTTTCTCTTAATTGTGGAAAAAGTTACATATTTTTCCTGTGTTGGATTTAACTTTCACCATCTTGATTTTTGTATTAGATTTCTACATCCAGTGCATCCATTTGTAATTGAGGAGGTATTGCCTGTACATCATCTTAACAGTTTCTGCATTCTGTAGAAAGAGACCAATTTATGTTTAGTAATGCTCTTGGCATTGTGCTGTATTTAGTTAATACCATAGCTCTATATAAGGTTAATACTCACTTTGTCACCTGGGGTCCCAGTCTGAAGTATCCTAGAAGGGTCTCAGTGTCCCTTAGTCAACATGTGTTGGAAATAAATTAGTGTCTCAATAACCTTTGGCAGTAAGCCAGTGCTTTAAACTACCTCATACTCACAGGATCCTGCATAATGCCAGGTACACATAAGTTGCCAAATGAAACAAAACGTTTAAGAACATACAAATAGAAATGTCATCCTTTTATGCATACTCCTTACAGTAGCAGTATGGATTCTGATGCTGTCCCCTCCTCTATTCCTTCACTGACTGGCCTTCAGTTCCAATGTCAGCTCCTCGGCAGAGTTAGGTGTGTTGGTGGTGACACTCCCCTTGTACCGGCAACATCACTGTTATTTTTTACAGCTGTAATTAACATAATGAGGTTGAACAGTTTTACTGTCATGCGCTGCTTAGAGTAAGTGCTTATAGCCATATACAGTAGTAGATCTTCAACAGGGAATCTGCAACCCCTAATGGATTCTCAGAGTTACTGAGGTGGGTCTGCCAATTTATTATCCCAAAAAACATATTGTCTGAAAATACACTTTTACATAAACACAACCTATATTTTGCTATAATGGGGTATAATAATGTATATTATTAGTTTAATGGCTTAGCACCTATAGAGTAGCCTACACCCTTTAAGGCTTATAGAAGAAAAATCCTTCTTTTTATAACCTACACTACAAAGCAGGCCTATTACTAGGCTGTTTAATTAGCAGCACATATTGTATAGGGAGCTACTGCGCAGTGTTTCTATCAACCAACCTCCGCTTTATAAAAAGTAACAGTTGTTGTCCATAATGTATAGGGCTATACACTTGAGTGATGCAACATTCAACTTTGACATAGGCTTTTCTTGTATGCGATTTTACCACTTTTAGCCTCAAATGATTTGAGACAGGATTTGGACTTAATCCCAACATTTCTTAGCTGGTTTTATGGAATAGGGCTCAGATGGTTCATAAAATCAACTGCCAAGTATTTTTTTAAAGTACATGCCATTCACAAAAATTTTCAATCTACGACTCCCTAGATGGACTTGTGACAACAATTATTCTGGCATGTCAGGTTAGCCTGGTTACTGGCGTGGTAGAATAGCCTGGCCAGTTCAGCAGAGGGTGGTAGCTAATGCAAAACTATGGATGCTGTCAAGCATTTTTAGGAGACTTTACATCTTACTTTTGAGCTTGCTTCACGCAATTTGTGTTTCTACTAGCGATGGGCATTCCGGCTATTTTTGGTGACTCAGCCCAGCAATAAGAGCCGGCTCATTTGGCTCCCAAACAGCTCTTCATTTGGTACCACTTCTGGATTTTCTAATTCAGCCAAGAGGAGGAGCATCTTTGAGAGGAGTTCACATGAGTTTTGATACAAATGTTTTGATGAGGTGGCAGAGGGAGTACAAAACCCAGCATCTGAAATCGCAGAGAGAAGTAAGCAGGGGTTCATATGAAATTGGTTACGGAGGCTTGTGCAACTTTGATTGTTATAGCTTAAACTAGGGTGCAGAATTGAATCCCTACTTAGGATGTGTCTTCTATCCTAACTGAACGTTTGCTATAGCTTTATAACACAATGAAGTGATTATTACACGTTAATAAATATATACTGCTGAAAGCCTATAGGAATGCGGTGGTGTCCGTGTAGCAACTGAACTTACCAATCATGTGATTGATGATTTATGTGTGCTACGTGGTTTAGGATTGCCGACAGCATAAACGACTAGATGGTTCATCCAATCAATTGACTAGTATTTTTTGAAAGGGCCTGCCCATTACAGTTTCGATGCATGGCTTCCCAGATGGACTTGTGAATAAGCCATCTGCATTGACTTTGCTATACAGACTGGCAAAACAAATGAGCTTAAATTGAAGTGCTGCTTTTAGGCTGCACATCTTTAAAAGAAACATATTTTAGGACTATATCAATATATAAATGTACTTTATTATACTGCGGCAGAAAGCTTATTGTAGTGTCTATATTTGTCCAGACGATGGAGCCAGTGTATTTGCTCTTACAGTGTTGATAGAGGCAATGACAGATCTCTGTTCACCCAAAGTAAAATTAAGCCTTTCAAAATTTTGATACACATCAGAAATCACTGTTTCCTCATAGAATCACATGTTATATCATACACATGTTATATCATACAAATATTATAAACTTTAAGAAAATATATCTCAGAATGCAAAATAAGTTCTTTATGTACACTAAGTTGACTTAAATGGATCCTATACTAACTAACACAATCTAACAATATTCATTTAAATATATTTTAAATGTATAGGGAAGTAAAGGAGCATATTTATAGGATCTTAGGAGTTTAGTAGCCACATTTTAGAAATGGCTATAGCCAAAGAACAAAGGAGCCGGTTACAACACGACTACCCAGAGAGTGTGACGTCATTCTCTGCTCAGGATGTAATTATATATATCTTTACATAATAGAGGTTTGCTGCTATATATTCATATATAGCTCACCAGAATGATTACACCAACTATGGTAAAGATATAAAGATATGAGCAGACTTGAGCAGGGCATGAGCTCCTAGAGAGGGGAATGAGAGAAAAGAGCGTTAAGGTAACAGAATGGAATAAGAGAGCAAAAGCAAAGCAACATACTTTCAGCACACACCCAGTTCATCTTGCAAAACAATTGTAGCAGATTGCTAATAAAACATCATCATTATATTGATTCTAAGTCTGTTTATAATACAGTGCTTCAGCAATGTACTACCTTAACCCTCGCGCTGTACTATGCGTCAAAATGACCCGGTGCACTTTCCAGTAGAGGGCAGCAACCACAACACGGACATATGACATTCCGCGGTTTGCTCCCTCTGCTGCTAGTCTGCTGAAATGCCTTAGGACAGTGCGAGGGTTAAGATCACCATTGAAAAAAGTAATTAGTCTTGCACTAGCCTTAATCCATGTCTGTGATACCGGCCTATGGAGTCAAGCTATCATTTAAGGCAGGAGTGGGGAATCCTGGTCCTGGAGGGCCGCATTCCTGCATGTTTTAGATGTCTAACTGCTCCAACACACCTGATTCAAATGAGGGGGCCGTTATCAGGCTTCTAACAACCCATTAATTTGAATTCCCCACCTCCTGATTTAGGGGTTAAATTTAATAGCAAATTGCATGAGACCACAATACTGAAATATTCAATTAAAAACAATATCTAAAAGCAATAGTCAAGAGAGACGTTTTTCTTTTACAAAGAATAGAGAAGCTTTTTAGATATGCCTACACTCACAGAAGCCTATATTCTGTAAATATTTTATTTCTGAACCCTTTTTACTGTCTCACACAAACTACCCAGCTGGGTTGAAAAGAGGGAGAACGCCACTCGCATCTGCTTGTGTAATCACTATGATTAAAATGTCAACTTGTCTTGACTCATACATTATTTGAACGCATAATGACTAATAGTCTAACATGTTCTAATCCAGCACAACATACCGGTATAGAGTGTACCGGTATGTTGTGTACATGCATATATGCTGTATATATATATATATATACAGCTCAGTCCGATGGTGATGTGATATACCGCCCCAGACCATGATGGACCCCCCACCTCCAAATCGATCCCGCTCCAGAGAACAGGCCTCGGTGTAACGCTCATTCCTTTGACGATAAACACGAATCCGTCCATCACCCCTGGTGTGAAAAAAACGTGACTCGTCAGTGAAGAGCAATTTTTGCCACTCGTCTGGTCCAGCGAAGGTGGGTTTGCTGGTGATGTCTGGTAAGGACCTGCCTTACAACAGGCCTACAAGCCCTCAGTCCAGCCTCTCTCAGCCTATTGCAGACAGTCTGAGCACTGATGGAGGGATTGTGTGTTCCAGGTGTGACCCGGGCAGTTATTGTGGCCATCCTGTACCTTTCCCGCAGGTGTGATATTCAGATGTACCGATCCTGTGCAGGTGTTGTTACACACTGTCTTCCACTTCGAGGATGATCAGCTGTCCTTCCTGTCTCCCTGTAGTGCTGTTTTAGGCGTCTCAGTGCTGACATGGCAATTTATTGCCCTGGCCACATCAGCAGTCCTCATGCCTCCCTGCAGCATTCCTAATGCACGTTTACGCAGATGAGCTGGGACCCTGGGCACCTTTCTTTTGGTGTTTTTCATAGTCAGTAGAAAAGTCTCTTTAGTGTCCTGTGTTTTTAGAACTGTGACCTTACATGCCTACTCTCTGTAAGCTGTTAATGTCTTAAGACGTTCCACAGGTGCATGTTAATTGATTATGGTTAATTGAACATGCATGGAAAACATTGTTTAAACCCTTTACAATAAAGGTCTGTAAAGTTATTTGGATTTTTACAACATTATTTTTTAAATACTCAGTCCTGAAAAATTGACGTTTCTTTTTTTGCTGAGTTTAGCTTGCTCAACACTGTTCAATACATTCAATACCACCAGGAAGGCATCTGAATAAAGATTGTGTATCTGTGATTCGCTGGATGTTTGGAAGGCTGCAGGCCCGTATTGTGTACTTGGGTGCAACTCCCAATATTTTAAATGTTTTAAAGCTGCTTCTTGAGATGGCGTTTTTACTCATTTTATACAGAGTGAGTGAAGGTCCACACATTTGCTTGAGTTAGATTTGGCAGAGCTGCATCTATGCCAGTAGGTGGCAGCATATACTCTAAATAATACTGTTTTCAGTGAGAAGCAATTTATGGAGTTATATTATTCATTTAGTTGTTTTGTTGCATTTTAATGTGTTCATGTGAGTCACACCTTTTAAGTTGGACCTTTCACTTGAATATGTTTATCTACTTTTAAATGTACTTATTGGTTACACAATGTGTGCTTTAGCACTCTTAAAAGAAATCAAAACCCCCTCCCCTACCCTCAAGTTGAAATGAATATGCTGCCTAGGGCCTCCTGCGGATTAGTACCAGCACTGTGTGTGTGCGCGTGCATGTGTGTGTGTGTACATGTGATAAATTACACATACTCACTGCACACTTGGGACACGTGTGTGTGTGTGTGTGGGGGGCATTCATGTGGAGACACTCTGAGGCGAGTACGGAGGATCTGACAGTAGCGTGTGTGAATACGGTCCTTCAGGAAGCTTTAGCAGCTCAGCTGTCTCGTTGCCCTACAAGAAGCCTCTCTAGGTTCATCATCTAGACCACTGAGAGCATGATAGAAAGCTTCTGACATCTGGGAAAGACCTTCCCCTCTTTGGCTTTTAAATGTGCATGGTAATTTTTGCTCCGGTAAGATACCTCTTTCTCAAAATCTTATTTTGTAATGTTTTAAATGTTGTATTTCTGCTTCATAACTTATATCATGCATGAAAATGCATGGTGATACACACTGAGCTATGTAATTGTGTGACGTAGCACTGACAGGCACAAATTAATTATCGCGTGAATATTGTGACATAAACGCTTAGATTTTACACATGAAATATGCCAGGGAATGATTGACATTAAGTGAGGGAGAGAGACTAATGGAGCAAAGTCACACTCTGCTGCTGTGAGCACCCTTTGGTGCACAGCAAGTGCCTCTGTTTGCTGTCTTCCTATCATTGAATTATTAATTTTGTTGTTTTGCCAAATGTATCATAAACCTTCATTCTTATTCCTGTCATCTATTGATTATATTATTAACCGTGAACAGGCACACCCTCTCTGGTCTTGAGTAGTGTGTTTGGGTTTAATTTAAATGTTTAGGTTTGTAATGCATTGGTAGATTATATACAGTTGTACTGTATGCAACATTTAAATAACATCCTAATGTAACCATTATATGCTACATGTGACCCAAATCCTTTTCAAACACTAGAATAGCCAACATTTTTACAGTACAATGAAGATATAATCTTGAGAAAGAATCAATATGTTTCCCAAAATGGCAAAATTCTACTGTAACTGTAATGTTACAAATACTAGTGGAATATTAGCCTCCTTTATTTAAACAGTACTGAGCATGAATGTGTTTGGAAGCAATGTTTGACTTATTATTAGCCTGTAATTATTTAATTCTTATTTTTCATTTTAGATTTTTGCCATCTGTGCTTTTGCAACATGTGGGGGCTATACTGGTCAGCTGCAGGTTAGAGTGGACTGTGCTGATAGGCGACAGAGCAACCTCAGCATCAACATAGATATCGCATACCCTTTCAGGTAAAGCTGCTTAACTGGCACTTCTTACTAGCATAATGCATATGTGTAATAATATATAGTATAAATGGCATAGCATATACAGGCTGTCCAATATTGAGATCCACTGATCTATCTGTTATTTAAAATCATGTTTTAATTCCCTATTGAGATGATCACACAAGAATCTGTGTGACTATCTCAAGTGGGATTGCTAATGCTTTGTACAGTAGCTTCCAGGTTTAGAGAATAATTGATTTAGTACATGCTTGTAAGTCTTAGTATATATAGTATTGATGATGCTATATAAAATAAATGTTACCCACAAATATCAGATCTCTCCCCCAAGCACCATTGTGAGCCTATTCTTCCTGACTTAAAGATTACAGCAGGTGATTTTCAAAGCACCACTGTGTGAGAAGAGCAGGCAAGAGATCCTCTTCCTGGAAGGGGATTTTTCCTCAGCACCTCAGTTTTATGTCACTGTAGGAGTGCTTGCCTTCCTCTACTCTCTGCTGGCCACTGTTGTGTACATCTTCTACCAGAACAAGTACAGGGAGAACAACAGAGGCCCCCTTGTGGTCAGTGAGTCATTGCATTTGTTCATTGATGTTGCACCACTAAATCAAGCCTGTGTGACACCATGTGTGGATGTTTGCCAGCCCCCCAGTAGAGATGCTAAATGTGTGTGAATGTCCTCCACACATGCCGGTTTAAGATACATTCATTCACTGGCTGTTGATTGGCACAGTTTGTTTTGGATAATACCATTTTGAAGAATATACATTTCTTCTCTTCTTCCCTCAACAGGACTTCATTGTTACAGTGGTTTTCTCCTGTATGTGGCTTGTCAGTGCATGCTCTTGGGCCAAATGTTTATCAGATATTAAAAAAGCCACAGATCCAACTATGGTTCTTTTGTACATTTCTGCATGCAAAGCCCAGGAAAATAGATGTGCAGTTGCCCAGGAACCTCTCTGGTCCGCTCTCAATACATCTGTGGTAGGTATTAAGACACCAAACAAACAACCTTTGTATAAAATGAGTGCTTTCTATTGAAAAAAAGAATATACATGTCATCCTTTGTGTTTCAGGTTTTTGGTTTTATTAACTTAACTCTTTGGGCTGGAAATATTTGGTTTGTCTTCAAAGAGACTGGCTGGTACAAGACTGGTCAGCGATATCCAACTAGGAGTGCATCTGGAAAACGTTCCAATGGAATGAGACAGAGGCTTTACAGTGAGAGCAGCTTTGACCAACCAGCGGAAAGTTATAACCACCAGCTCTACAGACAACAGAGTATCAGTCAATCAGGTCAGCAGGAATACATACAAAGTAATTTCAACCAGTCAGTGCGAAGCTTAGGCTTGCCACAAACCCAACTAGGCACCCCAATGACCTACAGCCCGGAAGATAAACGTACATCAAAAGGGCCAGTGATTCTGGTCAACTAAATGTAGCTTTTGCACTGGATATTTGACTACTGTGCTCAGTCCAGGAGCTTTTATTTAGATATGCAAGGTAATACATACAACAAGGATTACAAAGGTAACAGCAGATCATATGGCCAATAAGATATTATTGGGAAGAAGGCAAACATAAAAAAAAAAAAACATATTTGTCACAATATTTTGTGCCATGTGCCGCATGATTTCATAACTAAAATATTTTTTCTTTAGCCTGTGCTTTGCAGCCTTCAGCCTCAATGCTGGTGTTGTATATTTGCATGATGAATTTAAATAGTTGTTACAGTTTCCTCTTCATAATTTTTTATTTTCATTCTATATTTACAGTATATGCTATAAAACAAAATGTGATATTACAGAAATATTACAAATGATTGTTAAAGGTACAGTCCTCGATTTGGATTACTTTTGTTATTGAAACCAGAAAAAAAATCACATATTTTGATCGAGATCATGCCTCTCCCACATTTGAGTGTCGAGTGGCTATACATAGGTTTACATTATGTTCATTTTAGAACGGGAGCTTTCCGACCTTCTCACAGGAACAGGAATATTTTGTTTTACTTTATTCAGCAGTTAAGTAGGCAATGCCTATTCTTAAAATATTCACAACTGTGGTTTGCTCTGTCCAGATCTATTCCTTCCAGCCGTTCTGGCCATCGACATTCTCCCACATGGAGAAAACCAATGCGTCGTCCTCAGCAGTTACAAAAATTCAGAGGTGTGCGGCAGGCCAATGGGCCAGGCCAGTGGGCCAAGCCAGTGCGCCAGGCCAGTGTGCCAGGCAAGTGCGCCAGGCCACGTCATTTATGGCACACGCCGCTTGCGCCACTGTGACTTAAGTCAAGTATGAATCAGGCTATACAGTCTTCTCCTTCTCCCCCACACTCTCACACTCACACGTTGAGGGGAGTTGTATTTTAAATATAATAATTAAGATGAGTCAATAATTTGAGGATCTGGTGGGCTATAACAGAAATAATGAGTGTACATAGAATAGTGGTACTATTTATACAGTATACTGTGTGTGTGTGGGTATGTGTATACTGTATATATATATATAGTAACCTATATTACTTTTGTAAATGTAATGACTTGTTATCAATGCAGTACTTTAAAGTGTCTGTTTTTTACTTTTGTGCTTCCTTGGAAGTGACTGATAATGGTTTACTGTGATGTTCATACTGGCATAATGTGAAAATACTTTGTGGTTATAGTTGACGATTGTGTGCATTATGCCAATGTTCATATGATGTACAATATCATTATACAGTATTTAAATGCTGGAATGTGCTTTTCTTTCACCTTTGCATTTAAATGGAGGAAAAAGTTAATAAAATAAAGAAAATAGTATGTTGGTGTTGAAGATATGTGCATATAATTATGGTATGTGATATCTAGCAATTAAGATGATTAATTTATTAACTATACCTTTTCCCAAAAAACAAGTGCTTATATGGCTTCATGCTTTTGTGTTATACTGTTATACTGTACTGTATACAGTATAATGTATGACAGTGTGATACAGTAGTTTTATGAAATGGTTCAAGCCAGTAATATAAACATAAGTGTTATATTGTATCTACTCTGTTTACTGCCTGTGTCAAACTGTTAGGGCCAATGGGTCAATCTCTTGTAGCGCATGCAGTCTGTTCCAACCCACTTAACTTAACCCTGTAGCATATAATAATTAGTTTTCATTCCATGGCCTGCCTCCTTCACACCCAGAAGATTTGATTTTATGAACTAAAGGCCAAAAAGCTATATTGTCTGAATTTTAAATTATTCAGGGACCAGACAATCAGACATTCTTAATTTGATATTTATTTATTCATTATCTTCATTTATTCATTATGTTTTTCCCTGTATGTATATTATGTTTGGCCAAAAATGTAAAAATTTACAGTTGAATAATTCACATTTAAGTCAGCAAATGTGACATAAACAAGATACAGTACATATTTTTTTCTAGTCATAAAAACAATTCTGTTGTCATAATGTGAGAAGCAACACAATTGTTGATATGTTAGTGAGTGTATAGCCACTATCCTCGTTTATCCATGCAAATTAGAACAAAACAAAGGCAATGTAGTGATCATTGCCAGACGCCCAGTAAAGATGTTAAATGTGTGCAGATGTCCAGGGCCTGTTCTTTAAAGGAAATTACAGTGCATGTGTCCCCTCCATAACAATTACAGTCAGTATATCAGCAGGAAATAAAGGGTTATGGAAGAAATAATGTCAGCAATGGGTGACATGGGTGGTTGTCTTTTATTCTTGGTACAAGCACATAGTCTATGCAAATGAGCCATCTTTGCTTTACAAGTTTTTTAAAGTATAAATATCAGTATTTATATAGAATACATTATATTTATTAGCTAATATTAAAGGTACTACTATCGATGTTGAGCTATAAATTTAATTTAATTGGTTAGAAATGCAATATGGATCCGTCAATTATCCGCAATTTAAAGGCAGGGTCTTTCTCTAGAACCCTTGCTAACTTTTAATGCACATCAAAACAGCTCCCTCAACTCAATCCCACACATTGAAATGCATTGTGAAGCCTAGGGCAATGTTGGTGTGAGCGGTGGTTGACACTTTATTGTTTGGGTTCATATTTATGGAGCCAGGGCTGTGTTGAACTGGTTTATATTTCAGCACGTGCAGAGAACAGTAAGATATCGGAATGCGAGGAGATTTTTGGTGAATTTGACAAAAAGCATATTATCTTACAATTGCTAACTACTGTATAAGCTATACCTTTAAATGTTCTGTGAGAATACGTACTCTGGTTGATGCCTCTACAGATCTGCTGATTCTTTTTGTCCAAGGTGCTTTGGAAGATTTTCCGAGGCCATGCGGCACTGCGAGGTGCCTTGCGTGAGCAAGACGTTTCAAGTGTAGTAATTATTATTGAA
>JAODUH010003441.1:0-11351 GCA_027564835.1 Typhlichthys subterraneus
AGACAACACAGCCCTCAGGTTCATAGGGGCACCCAAACCTCTCCACCACGATAAGGTGATGGTTCCCGGAGAGGTGTAATAAGAATGTATAATAAAAAATGTATGAGTAAAAGCAAAAACAAATGTGCTGTATAAAAGTTTACATGTACAATATATTTAAATAATTGGCTATTTAGTTGGACCTGCCAACTCCTGGTGTACAGTACACTCACAATACTGTAGTATACTGAAGTAATGTACTGTAATCTAAAACCTTGAGAATTAGGAGAACGCATTATAGACATGGCCAGCTATTTTCAAACTTGCCAAACTGGAACACAAGTGTGTAAGCTTACCTTCAACACAGCCTAACATGCATCCAGCGCTCCCACGCTGTAGAGAACACTGGCTGTTTGTGCAATCCAATGCACGTGTAAACAACAGCACAAACCCTTCATTCCGGCACCTTCCTGTATTGTAGGTGATCAAAGCCGTAGAGGAGGGCTACCGTCTCCCACCGCCTATGGACTGTCCTGTGGTGTTACACCAGCTCATGTTAGACTGCTGGGAGAGAGAGAGAGCAGAGAGACCCACATTCAGCCAGATCCTCAACATGCTGGATAAACTCATACGCAACCCTGGGACCCTACGCAGGACCGGGGGAGACAGGTCGCTACACACGCTGCACATGTTTTGACTGCCGTAGCAGCAGCTGACATCAACAGCTGCTGAATAATAATGAGAACTAATAGTTCTCGCCCTTAATCCCCCAGAACGGCGGCCACTGTGTCGGACCCAGGCGTCGGTTCCGAGGTGTGTATGTCTCTGGTCCCGGAGGCATTGATGCCAGAGTGGTCGGTCTGTGAATGGCTCCAAGGAATTGGGCTGGATTGCTACAGAGACACACTGGCAGCCGCTGGATACAATAGCCTGGACAGTCTACTGGCACTCACACACCAGTAAGTCCTGCTAACATGGACAGAGCTGTCATGTGGTGTCTAGGGGTCCCGGCATACGACCAAATGCCTGGCCTCACTGTTCCACGCATACTTCACGCTAGAAGTGTTGAAGTGAATCGTCTCAATGTTGCGACGCGATGCGGGCGTAGGCGATTCTGCATGGACGCAGTGGCAGACCGTAATCGATTATAGCCTAGCCTACTGACGTCGCTTGTCGGTTTTCTGTCTGCTGCAGGGTTTCCCCTATATGTATGCAGTAGAGGCGATACCACTGCTGGAAAATCACCCCCGCTCCACTAACAAGAGGAGTGGAGTTTATAAACGTTATTATTTAGCGCTACGGACGGCACTTCATGTCCAGGTCAATCCACAGCACATTAAAACATTAAAACTAGCTGATGATGTCAGCACAACGATTAGCATGCCTAGTAGTATAACAAGTACGGGTGTCAACATGACGCAAGTAACGCTGATAGTGGATTTATTATTAATTAATTTATTATTATTCATTCGCCGAGGGAAAACAGTTATGTAACTTACGTGTACAATATAGGTTGTTATTGACCACAGTTGTGCCTACCAATTTCCAAATATAGTCTATTTTTAGTTTGTAGCCTACTTGTGCTTGAGGCATGTGATAATATAGGCTTACCAGACACCTACAGTAGGGCTCTGTAGTTATAGTACTGTTACTGTATAGCTCTGTAATTGGATCTGTATCGTTATGGGATCAATAATTCAGAAAAGGTCAAAGCTAGAAGTAATTTTGCCTATTTATTCTTTCTCCTGTCATACTATAACTACAGACTCCACAGAGCCCATTCAACAATCGTGTGAATACATTCTTAATAAAATACAATCGTTTGTAAGAAAATAAAAACATTTCCATCCAGTCAAATCATTTAAGATTTCTTAGAAAATAGTGTTAAAATCTCATCTCGTCTTGTGAGTTAAGTAATGTCACATTTGTATGTCCTTTGTAGGCTACATGAATTTTGTAGCAGTAAGTTTTACATTCTACTGTGTTCTCATGTCAGAATCAACTGCAAATCCACTTTCTAAAGCTGATTTTTCAAAGAAAATCTTCCCTGGGGGAGCATGCCCCAGATAAACAGCAGATAAAATAAAAAAGGGAGTTTGTATATCTGTTAATGAAAACCATGTGCTGTATATATAATAATTAATATAGAGATGATGCATCGTGATGTATCGTGTAATCGAATTTAAACGAATCACTGACACAATAATTGTAATCGAATCGAATTGTGAGACCAGTGAAGTTTCACACCCCTACGCTGATGTGTCTGATATTTCTGTATACAAAAAAAGTGCTTTGAAATTATCTATATTTATAACTACAATTTGTATGTGCACACATTGTTTCCCGTGAACACTATTGGTGTAACTAAGATATTTTGTATACGCCTAAAACACTCATTTATTAACTCAGTAGGGCATCCATTGCAGTCTGTCGTGGGCTTCAGGCTGTCGCACATGCGCAGTCAACGCGCACATGTCCGCGCGGACAGGAATGTTTTGAGGTGCGCGACAGTGCGCACACTCAGCGGACGCAGTAAGTTTGCCAAGGCGTTTAGGTTGACGATCAGTTGCATTAGCATCAGAGAGCAGTGGTCCAGGACAAAGGACAACAGAGAACCACATGCTGCTCATAGTTGTAATTGCTAGAAAAACTTTTTCATGAAACCTACATTACTACGGTTTTGAACATTCTTTATTGTTTCAAAAATAAAAATCACGCAATAATACATGTATGCACATCTGAAGTAGGCTATATGTGACCTTCACATCTACTGTAAGTGTTCACACTGTTCTCACTGATGATGCCTACTAACATAATAATGTGTATTTTTTCACCAATATATAAAAATATAGATAACGCCGAAATAATACTAAATATCAGAGAGATGGGAAGGCAGGGGCAGAGAGGAGCAGAGATGAGAGGAGAAAATATGAGAGGAAATAAGTCGTTTTTAAATCCTGTATTTCCCATTCTGGGTATGTATGGATATATGTTAATTCAGGCGAGCGACAAGGTATACCAGTACGTTTGACAGTTAGGTCAATACATTTGTTGGGGCAGGGGGTAAAACATATTTGAAATGATTTTTTGCAGTGGATTACATACTGCACCACTTTACGGAGGGGGGCTTATTCTGAGGGGGTGACCAGTTGATGCACTGAATGCCATATTACTTGTATGTTAAGACTTACACTTTGCATTATATTGTGCCACTCTGAATGAATAATGCCTGAGTTTTGCCAGTTCATAGTGAGAGGGTGTCTTTTTCACTATTAAACTATATCTTTTTATCCTAATATGTTGTTTCTGTGTTGTTTCTACTCTCACAGAGAGATGGACATAATTGGGATCATCACACTGTCGCACCAGGACTTAATTCTTGCCAGTTTGCAGCATGAAATACTGTCCCGCATGCAACATATGCAGGAGAGAATGGTGCCCGTTTGAACCTGGGAACAGATACAAACAAATCTGTCGACAGAGGAGATTCATTGACCTCATCCATGCACTTTAAAAGGGACTTTTCAAAACTGGAGAAGAAAACAAAAAACAGAAAACAAGAAAAAATGAAGAAAAGAGAGTAAAGCAGCACTTTTGTAAAACTCCAGAGTTTGACAGAACTTTGATCTGAAAGTGGACAGAGATAGCATAAACTGCTGACAGCTTGGGCTGAAGTCTCACCCTCTTATCACATTCTATTTTTCTTTCTATTTAGCATTTTAATTCATTTTCTTTAAAGGCTGTATTTGGATGGCTTCCATTTGGCTTTTCTGTTGCTGCTTGGGCTTGACTTGATCAAAACATTGATTTTGTTTGTTTTTGTTTGTTGTTTGTGCACATGTGTGTGTGAGTAAGTGTGTCTGTCTTCTAACTGCACGCACAAGTGTGTACGAGCATTGTTGTGTGTGTGTGTGCGTGTGCGTGTGTGTGTGTGTGCAGAATGTTTATGCACAGAAATGGTATATTCTTTGTTATTAGCTGTCTTTGAATATTTTGAATATGCAAAGTGATGAGAGACTGGGAGGAGCCAGACAGAATGTATCATCCCGTGCTCTTACTGGTTTTGTTTTGGAAACACTAACAAATATATTAATTTTGTATAAATTGTTCTTATTTCTATTAGAGAATTTGAAAAATTAGATTAGAGCATTTCCCATCTGTGGTTATTGCATATGTCTGTTTGATGTAAAGAATTAGGTACATGAAGCATTTCATCTATTTATGGTCTTTTTTATGTAGTTTGTAAATTGTAAAATAGACACAGTGGGGAGAAATTTAATTGAGTGCCATATTGCATTGAAATAAATGCCAAAACTGTATGTAGTGAAAGCTTTCTTCGTACATAGTGATCTGCATGCTCTGACAAATGTTTTCATTGTCATAGTGATACCAAAAGTGTAACTTTGCTGTTTTGTGCAGCACCAGTCTCTAATCATCCTATCTTTCTGGATAAGGGCCTTGTGTGGTTAAACAATGAAAAGCCTTAACTTGAGATACATAAGGATATAAAGTAATCTAGGGAACTACAAAGAGACACTATTACGACATTCTGATCCGAGCCAAGCGGTCGCAGAAAAAGATAGTGAGACAAGGTCATAAAAACATCTAGAACAGCCTTCAAGCAAAGCAACTTCATGAGAACAGTCTGACTTCCTGCCACCACAGTCACATGGCTTTGGCTCTTGTGCACGACATGAGAGATAGAGAATGAGAGCGAGGGGAGGGCGCGTGTCACCGTGAGCGTCTGTGTTCTGTCACTTTATTTATTTATTTGTTGTTTTTTTGTCAGATGCAAATAGGGCTGAGCTGGCAGTGGGAACTTGTCTAATCAGCAAACATCTGCCTCCATGAATGTTACCACACACATATATACACACATACACACACACACACACAGGGGAGATGATTGGAGGATGCCTTTGATACATAAAGGAGGAGGAAAAAAATTATCTGGATTCTGGCAAATGTGTCAGTGTTTTCCTAGTCTAACGAGCGCTTTATTGCACACTCACGTGCACGCGCACGTGCACACACACAGTAGGCAAGGCGCTGATAGTGGTTAATGAGGCGGATCCCTCTGAGTAAAGAGTGAAAGAGAGAAAGGCTGGTGGAAAGAAAAGAGGGGGGAAGGCTTGGCCAAACCCGAGGCGATAAAGCCTGCATCTGATGCAGAGTAATCACGCAGTGAAGTTGCAGAGGCACCGGCTCTATATTTAGCAGGCGACACTGTAAATGTGCTCCGACGCTATTGCAGTCTGAAGTCTGCTGAGAAATAGTGGAACTCTTACCATTATTATTATTATTATTATTATTAAAAGTACAAACTGCACATATTCTGCAATCTCAGTTGACTTTTGGCATGAACACAGCTTGCTGAAGCTGCTGTATTCTGTTGGGGGACTTCAAAAACATGCAGTTAGTCTTTCCTGATTATTAGCCTATATTTGGCACTGACCCCACCTCCCCACACAGTGAGAGACTTGAGGCTTAAAGAAAAACAAAGAAAACGCCAGCACCGAGGAAAGCAAAGATATCGATACGGTGAAAAGGCGGCAGTTTAGGTCTAAATCCACTCTGATTCATGCTAGAATGAGCATCGGTGAATTTAACCCCAGAAGACACATACGTTTGTGGCACTGAGGAGGAACGCTCGCATCGAACCCGTCTCTGTCTCTGTGGCACAGTGGGAGGCGATTGTGGGTTTTTGTCTCCAGATTAGGGCGGTTATAGAACCAGCTAATCCTGCCAGATCCTCAATGTGGGAGTGGTTGCGGGGTGTCTTTGCTGCGCGGCCAGCCATACTCTAATGGGTGTGAGATTGGGGTTCACACGAGCGCACTCACTCATAGAGACACACAAGACAGAGTCTAAATTTGTTTCAGGATTAAAGGCATCCCCTTATTGAGTGACATAATGCCACAGGCATTCCCACGGCAACCCTGAAATCTGCTTGCATGTGTGTTTGTGTGTGTAGGAACATGTGCGTGTGTGTGTGTGTGTGTGTGTGTGTGTGTGTGTGTGTGTGTTGGGCTGCATTTCGAATATCTGTGAAGGAAGTGAAGAGAAGTAAAGAGCTGAGGAGATATGAGGGAACAGACCCCCTCCCCTACAGAGCAGCATCTGCCCAGGACGGCAGGCCATGTTGCTCTCATTATACTGACCAGCCACTCGTCTCGGCTGAGCCCCTTCTCCCTGCTGAGGTTGCTGTTGCAGGACAGGTAAAGGCTGACACACATTAGCCCGCTATTAATGACTTCTACAACTGCCATTATCTCACAGTTAGAGACAAACACCCCCCGGGAACTTTTATTGCTGTCACATGCATTGCATTACAAACTATAGGAGCTGCTCTGCCAAACACTATGAGAGCAACCCTGCACACTTTGTAGAGCCTGAATCAACGTAATGACTTTTTCACAAAGCAGAGTGCCTGAAAAGTCTTCCAGAATAGAGCTTCAGTCTCCTCAAAAACCCTTGTGTGATGGTTTTGTCTGTTGTTGTTGTTGTTGTTGTTGTTGTTGTTGTGGTCTTTTTGGTCCATTGCAGGGTATGTCACATTAGTTGCTGGTGGAATAGTAGAAGTGTGTGTGTGGCGGGGGGTCAGTCCCAAAGGTCAACATGGAAATCCTAAAGGGAATACCACTGTGATTAACATTAATCCTGCTAGTCTAAATTACCAACACAGATAACATCAGAGACTCTCTAACCTCGACAGCAAGATGTCCCAATTATGCTCTCATCACAAACCACTGAAGATTTTATCATTACATCCATCTGAATATAATTGTGCAGTTTTGGTAGAATCACAGTCAGTCAGAGGTTACAGGCAGAGGACTGTCTTTTTCCATCACTATTGAGTTGGCAATTGGAGCAGAACTGAGGGAATATTCACTCAAAACATTTCTCCACTGCTTCAATGCAAAATATGGATTTGTGTGAAAATGTAAAAGGTAAAAGTATAAGTATTTTTTATGCTGTTAACATTCTCACTGAGCATTCATAAAATAACATTTACTTCTCATTAACTAAGGGTCAAACCTTGCCTTCCAGTTTCAATTTAGAATATGAACAGAACATGGTGTGCTAACACTGCGAGACAGAAAAGATATTTTGATTGGGTGACTCGTCACACTGTCCTTAGTCAAAACACTGAACCCTCAGCTCATTGTAATTCCTTCTGGAAAGAGTCCATTGTTGTAGCGCACACTCTGTAGCCAATCAACATAATATATGCAAATGGTGAAAAGGGTCAAGTAAAGAAAAGGTATGCCGTCAGTTGTATTGTCTGAGAAGAACATAAATGGTTCATTTTTAAATCAGTCTAATATCTATTATCTCAAATTCCTCTCGTGTAAAACAAGACAGCTTTGCCCCAGGTGTGACATCATTTCTGGATTGTAAACAATCATCTCTGACCTAGCCTGCACCCCTACTCAGCCAATCAAGTTAGGGCATGTTAAAAAAAAAATCTATATCAACAGCTTGAAGGGAGTACTTTGTCCCATATGACAAAAATGCAAGTGTATGCGTGCGTGCGTGTGTGCGTGTGTTCGTGTGTTCGTGTGTGCGCGCGTGTGCATGTGAGCGCGCGAGAGAGAGAGAGAGAGAGAGAGAGAGAGAGAGAGCGAGAGGACCTGTCCAAACCAATACATAACAGAGATGATATATAAAGCCTTGAGACGTTTACAGTGTCATCCTAATCATCCAATGTCAACATTGGGGCTCTCAGAAGATGGTGCAGGGAGCCACATCTAATAAAATGGACAACTCCCAGCTCTCCACGCAGCCACGAGGCCCTCCTACATTGAGCGTCTACACCCAAACCAGAAGGTATCTTAATTTTCCATGCCTCTGATAGCTAAGGTCAGGTGAAGAGAAAATTCTGAAAACCGTCAGCAAGCTGGCAAGGAGAGAGTTGTCCTTCAACAGCCCTCCATCCCTATCCCTCCATCTCATTAAGGATAGATAGATATTCAATAGGAGAGGAGCTGTAGAAAGGGGAGGTTTAGGATTAGAAATCGATGGCTTTGTTTTCTCCAGCCAGCCAGAGATAAACACTGCCTTAAGACAGTGACAAGGCGACAGGGACGTTCCCAGGGTTTCATCCTCGCGCGAGCAGCCACGCCGCTTTCTCTGTGTGGACACAAACGGCATCTGCTCACAGCTTCTCACACTAATAAGACACACTTTGCTTCTCTTTTCTTGCGAGATTTTGGAGCTGATATGCCTAGACAGATATTAAATGTTTACCGTGGTGGGATTCAACCGAGACGTCATTCTTGTTCCGTACTATGCCAAATTAGAGTGCAGTCTGTTGTTATTTTTCTCGGGACACAGTAATAGCAGGCCAGCTGTACAGCTCATGTTAAGCTGCATGTCAGAAATGCCCATCAGAACAGTGAATAACATCCGGCGTGAGGCTTCACATTTATCACCATGCTAATATGATCTCAGGAAGCCGTGTGGTGCTATCATGAAATCCTAACTGGAAGATAGAATAGATGCTTCTAAAAGCTTGAGTGGGCGGTACAAATAGTGAGGAAAGGCATTCTGGGTAGGTGAGGACTCGCCTCCCACAAAGATATTCAGAAACACTTCTCCTGCTTTGATGTCTTCCTCCCCCCCTCTCTCTCTCTCTCTCTCTCTCTCGCACTTACTCTGCCTGTTTGTTGGTGCCTTTTCTCCCTTTCCCTCCTTTGAAAGAACAAAGCCATTTGTATACATTTCCTGTAGATGAAAGCACGGGCTCTGCGACGGCCTTCATCACCCCAGGTGAAGATTCACCCGGCCCTCTTTCTTTAAGTCCACGCTTTGAAAAACACTATCTTCAAACTGCAAGCCTTGTGATCAGTTGATATTCCCCGTTTTTGTTTTATACTGTGTATTTTCTACGGACTATCCTGCAACTGTTCTCAAGGTGGGGCTGCAATGCAATACCCTGGTGGTCTGTGGTTAAGAATGCTATTTCCACTGGTTGTATTGTGGCCCTCTCTAACATTAAAACTATATATATATACGTAATGGAAATTAGCAGACTGTGTTTTCTGGCTTTTGGGGATTTGTATCTAGGAGTTCATGCAGGTGATGTCTGAGACTTGTCTATCAGACATTCCATCAGTCAGAGTGGCTGTCACGTCACTCACACTCACACGCACACACTCGCTCGCGCGCACGCACACACGTGCACACGCACACATATACACATTACGTCTTACCCAATAAACTAGACATGGGGGCTCTTAGATCACTGTATGTCCAATATTATTTGAGTTATATCACGCTGCATGCTTGGCTAGTCTACTGTAATGTTTACATAATGGCAACTATATTTAGTTAACGCGTAAGTCATATACTCTATATATAGTATACTACTGTCGGTCCATGGCCTCGTGGTCTATGTAATCTATAATCAATGCACATACAACATGTGTACATGCACACATCACAAAAAACGTCTTTGCTTTCACTTTGTGGCTACATGGAATTAAAGATAACATGCTGCCTAGTTTTTATTGTGGCTTTTTGGTTTTTCCTTATCGTCTCTCTTTCATGCATCTGCATATGAAAGAGACAGACAGAGAGAGACTGAGAGACTGAGATAGATAGATAGATAGATAGATAGATAGAGAGGGAGAGAAAGAGGGAGAGAGAGAGAGAGAGACTGAGAGACTGAGAGAGATAGATAGATAGATAGAGAGGGAGAGAGAGAGAGAGACTGTTTTACTACACACAGCCAACTTACATCCCACTGGAGTGATTTTGATGAAGCCATATTGATCCAAGTTAGATGGTTTATTTTAGCACCATCATCTGCACTGAGCCTGTTTATACAGACGTCTGTATGTTCTTCTGTCTTCGCAACACAAGACAGATATGTGCATTGTGCACATTGTACCTTTATATGTATACATCTATATTTAATTCACATCTATGTTTTACACACATCTCTGTATTCAAACATATTCAGACGTACTGTAAGCATAATATACTTTATACTGTGTTATAACCCTATGTATAATGTATAACTAATAATGTTATTATATTAGCATGCTAAAATGAAGCAGCCATTTTGTATATTTACTGTAGGTATTCTAATCCACATTGTGAACCCTTAATGCTCTATAGCCCCAAACGTTATAATACAGTAATACCATATAAATCTTTAATACTGTATAGATTGCATTTCTGCAGTGTTTTATGTTGCCATCTACAGGCATAAGCATGCAAATACAAGTTGTCTGTTGATTCCATTTTCAATCTCAGAAAAGTGACTTATGCAGACATCTGTTTATTTTGATTCAACCATTATATTCTTTGCAGCTAAAATATGAAATGTACTATATACAAATTCAGTCAGGACTTTTGTTTTAGTAAGATCACCTTTATTTATTTTACACAATGATAGTCTATAAACACTAATTTTAGCGTTGAGAAATATGAAGGTAACACAGAAAGAGAGGTGGCCACCAGATATGCCATTACAACAGGGATCTATATGTAAAACATGAGGAAGCTTTAACTGCATAACAATGTTTGGACAAGTGCCAAAGAAAGACATCTGGGCTGATCATGTTTCATATTTCTTACACATCCATCATGCCTGTAGCTGGTTGAAACACGCCACGATGGCCTGTCACAGCATATTGACTTTTATAACATACATACATGACTTTTATAGTCCCCATCTGCCCCATCTGCAGTTTACAAAACGTCATCAAGCAATGTGTTCACCTCTAGTATTCAAATCCTGCAAAGGTCTGAGTGCTTCAATGTTTCTAAAATCGCTTCATCTCTGATACAAAGATTTTAAATATTTGCTTATAATAATATTTTATTTATCGACTTGATGCCATGTGATGTAAAATATTAATCTGATGAATAATCAAAATTGAGATCAGTAAGGAATAACATAACCATTCATTGTCAGATAACCATTTTGTTTGATGTGATGTTTCTCTGTGAAAACAGAATCCAGTCCATACATAACACACACTAATATAGAAAAATAGGACTACAACTGACTATGTCAGTGGATAAAAGCATTAAATTACATATGTATTTTTCTATGTAATTGCTAAATAGAACATTATTCATTTTAGACCCCCAACCCTGCTGAAATGTTAATGGCATGCACAGATCAATACTGATGCAGTAGGTTGTTACACTGGGGAGTCATATAGCGCACACCTCTGTCCATATACTGTAAATGTGTCAGGTGTTGTACAGGCAGGGTGGACCCAAAAGCACGACACGCAGGTTCTCCAAACACAAGGGTTTATTCACAACGTCAAAAACAGGCGCACACACGAAACAGAGGGCTGACATTAAATGAAGATTCGACAAAGACAACAACACACACTAGGGCTTAAATA